>VYZW01062143.1:11962-34511 GCA_013401315.1 Balaeniceps rex
CAAAACAGCCATATCAGGAATACAGTAAATCCTTTAATATCATTGTTATGATATCACTAGGATATGAAAGAATGGTGGAAAAATGACAGTGGAGGTCCTTAGAGAGAGCATTCAGCCGCCATTATAATATATTATAATTAGCATCTCCATCAAAATTATGGGTCTTGTGAGATCCTGTTAGGAACTCTTCTGGGAATGGAACAAACTTTTTCTATTGCTTCTTTCTTATTCTAGGTACCACAAAGCAGTTTACATTTACTCCATTATAGCCGTGGATTTCTGTCAGTTGTATTTTTTATTTTGCTTTTAAAGCAGCAATGCAAGTGCCAAGGACAGAGAGGGAATCTTGATGTGATATGTTGTGTAAAGGATGGCATATCAAAGGGAACAGAAATATGTGCCAAGCTGCAAGTATGTGAATAAGCACATCGTCCAACACTTTGACAACTGTGTATTACAATGACAAACATCTAATTTTAATTCTACCAATGAATTACATCAGCTAGGACTGATATTACACTAATAGTAATAATTTCACTTAGCTAAGCTGTGGAATGCCTTACCAAAGGGTTTGTGACACTAGAAGTTTGCATGCTCTCAAGTGGACATTGGTCAAGTTCATTGAAGAGAAATCTTTGAAGGATTCTTAGATACATAGAAACAACAGCTCATTTAGGGACTTCCTGAACCTCTAATAACGGGAATCTCTGGGAGAGTACTCGGAATAACTGTAGTTTACAAAATTTTATTCTGCCTTTCCTTTAAGCATCTGCTTCTGCTCATTGTTGAAGAATGTTGGGCTACGTGAACCTTTGGTTTGCCCTAGTACAACTATGCCTTTTGTGTCTCATCTAATGTGAAATACTGTAATATTACCATCGCAATACTAGTATTAAGAAACTAGCTCCATACTACGAAGAAGATGAATAACAATTTCTTCATGCACTGCTATTACCATGCTGCCTAGGATCAATTAGATGGAGAGCACCTACTAAAACCTACTTCCTTAGATCCTCTATAAAGAGGAATAAAGTCAACCCTCTTCCCGAAGAGTTTACAGTTTACAGGGGGGAAAACAGACAGTTGCACCCAAAGAATGGAGGAATGTACAAAAATAAAGGCAACAGCAGAAAGCCAAATACACGGTGTTTTTAGTGCTACAACAGCTTAATTACTCTAAAGACTTTTTCAGCCATAAAAGACGCAAGAAGTATTTTGGATCTCCATAATATTTTAGTTGGCAGATGTTTATGGGGAGCATATCCCCACGTGAGGCTGCATGGAAGGAAGCATGAAAGTTCTTTCAGAATTCAATAACTGAGAGATGAAATCTGACATAATTGATTAGTCAAATGTGAAAGTCAACACTTCAGCAATTAATAAGATCTCATATGCAGACATCTGATCAGTCACACATATCCTTGACAGTGAAAACAAGTATTTGTTCTTGATATGAAACAGAAGGGCAGCCCAGTAAAGAGGTGCAATTAATGTGATATTGTATTGTATAATGGAATATATTCCATTTCAAAATTGGAAGCAAATCAAATTCTGCTTAGGTCTAACCATACTGAATTGTATGTATGCTTTAAAACTTGGTCTTTTAAAATAACACTTATTACAAAAACGTAATATTGTACGAACTGAAATGCATTTGTTTTGCAAACTGACTAAAGCAAACTCTTCAGTAATTATTTTCTAAACTTCTACAGGATACAAACAGGATAATTCTGCAGGATACAAAAATACAAACTAATTTTTTACTTTTTCAAAGTTTTCCTTTTTGCCACATGATATCTGTTGTTCAGTTTTTCCAGAAAAGAAGAAATTTAATCCATGAGCATATTCAAGAAACCATCTTTCTTGTCCTCTACCTTCATTAAATTAATCAGAAGTCCAATTTCAATAAGTCCACAAAGCATGCAATAGCTCAGAGACTCAGCTGCAGTCCCTGTCTCTGTAGGCATATAATTTACTGATACAACATCCACAAAAATTTAACTTATAATTGTTAATGTAATTCTCAATATTCTTAAATTCAGCTTGTCTTTTTAAAGAATTATTTTGTTGCCTTTCTTCCTTGTCAACTAATATTTTACCTGCTTAATATATTGTTCTACCTCTGCTGTGTTCCTACTCTCCACCTCCACAATTACTTGATGTCATTTTTCTGCTCACATTTTTGCTTTAGTGTCAGACTCTTTCACTGTACCTCCCAAACTTTTTTCAGCATAAGAGAATGAAAATGAGAAACAAAGTTCTGGTTGCTATTTTCTGTGCTTTGTTTTTATTAGTTTTGTAATAGGCTTTTTGACTTTCCTTTGTTTATTTTGCTGCAAGATGTTTTGATGGATTTCACTGTTGTGAAATGGCCATTTCATTTATTTCTTTTTCAGACACACTGGGTTTTACATAATGAGCTCTCAGGCCTGATCATTTTGCCGCTGTTAATGAACTGTTATGTAAAGTTCTTACAGAATTCACTTATGAAAGAACCATGGTCTCCATGAATTACATTATTGCTAATCAACACATCTGATCTTGCAATACGAGAGATTCATCCACTTAATTGTCCATCAAATGTGAAGGTAAGGGGTTTAACAGGAAGGGGGACTGTAATTACCTTCCTACAGTGACTCTTACCTCAGCCTGTGAGTAGCCCCTTTTGAAAGCATTTAATGGGACTCAATTAATCTAGTTTTAATAATCTAAAAGTTGAATGTCTACTCTATATTTTGGCTCCTTCTACATAGTAAGTGAAGGAGGATAACTGTTTCCAAAGGCAGATTTATCCTGGCTATCTCTGGAGGTGTCTAACTCTTTATGGAATATAAAAGGAGCTTAAACAACTGATTTAGACTACATACCTAATTTTAGATGGTTACAAGTTAAATGAGAAAGATTCTACCCATAGATTAGTTTCTTAAAATGTGATTTTTACTTATTTAAATTAAATTAAATTCAGGACATTTCATTTAGTTGGTTGTTCAATAGGCTCTACTCATTTTGAATTTTTGCAGATATGTGATTATACAATTAGGCACTCAAAATATAGTACTTTTTCTCTCTCATGTTGTTGATTTTAGAAACATTTTGAGGTAGTTCTTGCATTATAAATGGTTCCTTAAAAACAGTTTCCTGTGTAGGATTCACAGAACCATAGATTAAATCCTATATATCTCTGAGGACATTTGCAGAAATTAAAATGAAATAAGAAAGGTAAGCCTATGTGTTCTCTTGGTTTTGCTTTTTACATTAAAAAGGTAAATATATTATTAAGGTTATTTTTAATGTTTTACTACATGTTGTTTGATTTTACAAAACAGATTAAGAAGTTCATTAGCTGAAATATTGTGCACTGTAACTAAAGAAAATTATGTAACCACCTGTGTGCCCTATTTTGTATTTCAGAGTTTAAGAAACAGACAGTGTAAGCCACTGTCTTTCTGCTCTCCAAATTTTTTCCAAATGAATTTTATTAAGGAGCCTCTTAGCAATTCACTACAAAACAGGCAAAATATAGCACTAGGACTAGGAGTAGTTAAACAGTGTGGCACTGAATAGACATGATATATTGAATGTTGAGCTTGTATTCACTTTGTGGAAGCCAAAATTTGTATTCACACCAAACACTTACTTCAAAATTGTGTTCCAGAGCTGATTCTGAACATTTACCAGGGAACATTCAGCTTAATTTATCCTGGTTTTAGCTGCAGCAACTTTGTACTATCTGCATCAGAGTTTAATCTAGCTCATTACTTTGAATAAATGTCTCATTCTGGGTTGTATCATAGAATGATTCCAAGTACAAATGAAACTTTTAATCCGCTCTGGCTTTTTTTCTTTTCTTTTTGAATCCATTCAGATTTTATAGGAGATTTATTGTATGTATGTATTTATTGTATGTATTTATTGTATTATTACATATAATACGCAACTTTAATTTGGCTATAGGAATTCAACAGATACCAATGTTAACAACCCAGTTAAGCGGGAAGCTGAGATCGAAGGTCCACTATATATTTACTTATGTATGTTTAGTAGAACAGCTGCCACAGAAGTGCTTTACAGAGAGCTAGTAGAGAATTCAACAATACAGGTTAAAACCAGTCTCCAAACCAACCCAGTTGCGAGTTTCGGCTGGGCACTTTCCCTCACCTGAGCATGTGTTACTCAGCAGTAGGTTTGCTGCTTGTTTCCCGTCTGCTTTTGGTATACGTTGCATACAGATTGGCTGCATTTTGCAGGATCCAACCATGTTCATGGAATAAAGAGAGGAGCACAGGTTTGAGACGCCTTCTGCCTGGACAAGGAACTGGGTGTCTCAGCATCTGTAGCGTGACATGAAGAGTTTTTGGGTTGGCTGGCCACTGGGAAGTGATTTAGAGGACAACCATAGTGCCTAACTGTTACTGATGCTAAGATCCATATTAACACTTCTGAAGATACAGATCAAGTGCTTCACTTCTTCCATCAGAACTGTTCTTTGTAAGACATAGCTTTCCTTTATCTTTTTCCTGTTACTTTTCTAAGCTCATTTGCTTGATCCTTTTCAATCAGAGGAGAGAGAGTGACCTGGAATGGCACTTAGAAATATGAGTAAAAGGACTGAAAACATACGGGACATCTTATTATTTTGAATACTGTGATATAGGACTATATATAACATATAGTCACTTTTTAGTCTTGGTATATGTCACCTGTGGGAAGGGTGTCAGTCAGCTAAATTGGGTTTTGCTAATTTGGAGGGAGACTTGAGAAGTGTGAACATAACTGACATGTGATTTCATATTATAAATATATATTTTTTTGTGTCTTATGCATTTATTTCTCTGGGAGGGCATGTAAGTCAGAGATTCAGATCCAAAAACTTTGAACTGCTGGAAGGCTATTAAAGGAGGAAAAGCAACAAGACAAAAAGTATCATGTAAACGAGACAGTTATCTGAAATACTCAGGTGATGCCATCTCTGACACTGGTACAGGAGAGCAAAGGGTTTATGTACTACATGAAAAGAACATTGTAGAGGTCAGAAAGCAGTAACTTCATTCATTACTGTGAAAAAAAAAATCAGTGATATATGTAAAAAAACAACATCATATCCAAGCATTAACTCAAAATCGAATGGAGATTTAAAGTATCTTGTTAAGGAAAACTTAATTGCCTCAGTATAATACTGCTATAATAACTGGTTAATCAGAAGCTAGGCAGATTCATGGAGACAAAAGTCAACCTCAATATTAGCTACACCAGGGTACCACCTAAACCTTTGAGCTGAGGTAGGATCCACAGATTCAACACAACTGGCATTCAGCTGGAATAACTGAGCTCACTTTGGCCTTTTATTGGCAATTCTACACTGTGGTGTAAAGGTACAGAGGGGCATTCACAGTTTTTTGCAGTACAATGAAATCCACACTTATAGGAGGTAATAATCATTCCTGATATACAATGCATTCCCAAATCTGCAATTCTCCATAAAAAATATTATCCCCAGGTTTTAAAATGAGCTACAGAATGTGTGTACAGTACACACTAGAGTTTACATTAGAATGCACCTAGGGGCACATTCTGCTTTTGATGATGCATGTAATTACTATACCATAATGATAATGTGAGTTACATGCTTATTTTAAGCCAAGTCCTTCTTCTACTGACATCAGTAGGAGCTTAATCACACCCTCAGTCGAAAAAATGTGTCCTTAAAATGAAGACCAGTAATTTAAAAATCAAGCTTCAGATAATATTCTATTATACCAAAACACAAATATTGTTAGTATGATTTACTGAGCTGCTTCATATTATTATCATCATTCTACAAATCTGTATGCTTCTCCCATGCTGTTAATGAAAATTATCAGCATCAAACTTTGCATACATACAGGTATATGCCATAGAGTTTACATATGCATGTTTGCACTTGATTTGTGTCATTCGAAATGTTTAGAGTTCAGGTTAAAAAAATAATTCTGATGAACGTACGTATTACATACATAGAAACATAAAAGTAAAAAAATAATCAAGAGAAAGCAATCATAGAAGAGGAAGAGGTTATTAACACTGCTAGGTTACTTGGAGACTGTGAGAAAAAATGCTGAAATAGTATGCTTTTCTATTTATTTCACAATTTTTTTGATTGGGAAAAATAAAATCTCTTTCTCAATATTTCTAAATTGTGTGCATGTAACTCAGGCCCAAGTTGAGGCCAGACAGCTAAATAGCCAGTAGTAGTCTCACTTACTGCTCACCCAGTCTGAGTAAGAGAAACATGATTTAGGAAATCAGTGTCATGAATGAATCAATACCAACAACACTGACTTCATAAAAGACTGTGTTGGATTGACATTGGCTGGCTGCCAAGTGGCCCACCAAGCCACTCTCTCACTCACCCTCCTCAACAGGACAGGGGGACAAAATACGATGGAAAAGCTCATGGGTCAAGGTAAGGACAGGGAGATCACTCATCAAATACTGTCACAGGCAAAACAGATTTGACTCGGGAAAATTAATTTAATGTACTGCAAATTAATAACAGAGCAGGATAGTGAGAAATCAAACAAAACTAAAACCACCTTCTCCCTACTTCAGAGCTTCTTCTGAGGCTCAGCTTTACTCCTGACTCTTCTACCTCTTCCCCCTGAGCAGCACAGGGGGACTGGGACTGGGGGTTGCGGTCAGTTCATAATGCTTCATCTCTGCTGCTCCTTCCTCCTCACATTCTTCCCCTGCTCCAGCATGGGGTTCCTCCCACAGGATACAGTCTTTCACGAACTTCTCCAACATCGATGCTTCCCATGGGCTACAGTTCTTCAAGACCTGCTCCAGCATGGTCCTTTCCACGGGGTACAGTCCTTCAGGAATGATCTGCTCCAGCGTGGGTCCCCCGTAAGGCACAGTTCCTGCAAGAAAACCTGTTCCTGCATGGGCTCCTCTCTACAGGCTGCAGATCCTGCCAGGAGCCTGCTCCAGTGTGGGCTCTCCACAGGTTACAGCTTCCTTCAGGGCTCCAGCATGGGGTCCTCCATGGGCTGCAGGGTGGATATCTGCTCCCACATGGTCCTCCGTGGGCTGGAGGAGGACAGCCTGCGTCACCATGGTCTTCTCCATGGACTGCAGGGGAATCTCTGCTCTGGCACCTGGAACACCTCTTCCCACTCCTTCTTCAGCGATCTGGGTGTCTGCAGGGTTGTTTCTCTTTTTCTCACTCCTCTCTCACAGCTGCTGCACATCATTTTTTACCCTTTCTTAAATACGTTATCGCAGAGGCATCACCAGTACCACTGATGGGCTCAGTTTTGGGCAGTAGTGGGTCTGTTTTGGAGCTGGCTGGAACTGGCTCTGTCTGACAGGGGGGCAGCTCCTGATCTCTTCTCACAGAAGCCAACCCTACAACCCCCAACCCCCTCCCATGGCTACAAAAACCTTACCACTTAAACCCAATACAAAGTTATTCAACATCTGCTTTAAGTTTAAAAGGACCCATAAAAGATGTTTAGATTGTAAACTGGGCTGCTAACATGGGCACTTCCCAGTGAAAGACCTTTTTCTGAGTTTAGAACTTAAGCAAATGTTTACAGTCCGGACCACAATTTTCTCATCCAGGCAACCTGTCTCATGTTAAGCATTGCTTGCTAAATATCAGCTGGAATGTTTCTAACAATTCCAAAAGCAAAGTAAAAGGAAAATGTAATGTATGACTAAAATTTTCTGGTTCCCTTTTTTTTCCCCCCTGAGAAAATGGAGCTCCTTTAGCACCTGAGTGCTTTGAAGCAGGTCCTTGCTGTATTAGAGTGATCCATACTTGAAGAAGGCACCTTCTGTTGTCCCTATGAAAAGCCACTTAATCCAGCCAAAGTGCAAGCCTTGGAAAATCACAGATAATGTATTTTTTTTAACAGTAAACAAGCGATTAACTCTAGACTCAGTCATTCTCTTGAGTTCCTAGATCTGTGCTTGGAGCATCCTACCTCCATAAGAGGTGATGCAGTAGACTGAAGTACAGGACTCAGCTACACCCAAGACTAACGCTGTGGAAAACATCTAATATCTGTACAGGAAATAACAAAAAACAGGGCAAGGAATATTTTCACAGGGGCAACAATGATGGAAAGGAGGAATAGTGGATGGAGACAGGAAGACTGAATTACGGTGGGTTGATTGAGACTTAAACTGGAGCCAGAAACCAATCTAATCGTGGCTTGGTAGAAATTGATCTTCGGAGGGTGGGTCGGAACAATATGGAGCGGCAGGAAAGCATGGGGTGAGATGAGGAAGTGAAGACAGAAAACAGAGCTAAAGGGAGAGGTGAATCTAGGACTGGGAAACAGCTGTAGGAAACAGGAGCAGGGTCCTGCTCTGTTGCAATGTTTTTGTTATAAAATCACACTGATGCTTTATAACATAACTACCATGACATCAGGATACACTGTATCTCCCTTCCATGAATCAAAGTGACTAAAGAAAAAAACCATAATCCTGTGATCTCTAGCTTACTGTGGAGGTTGCTCTCTTGATGTTTTTTCATGAAACCAGCAAAAAGGTAATTTTTTCCCCTTCAAACTAAAAGTTTATCATTTTTCCTAGCTTGAATTTATGCCTTATCGGCCCCTTGAGCCCTCTCAGGTCTATAAAGATATAATATTCACATACATTGTGATCTTTAACAAATGGTCCTGTAGGCCTGGTGATGTTTCCTGATAAATCATTTTCCTCTATGGCTCCCTCTAAATATATCCTATGTATTCTAAAGATTGATTTGATTTTGTTTTATGATGCTCCTAACAACCTCTTTATAATAACTTCTACAGCTTCTTTTAAGAAAACATGGGTTAAGGAAGGTGTCACCAGTCATGCCAATCACTTCAGTATGTCTAGGACTTAAAAGCAGAAGGCAGCACTGTATTACTAATAAGTAATTTCTTTCCTTCTCTCTCACCCATAAACATACATACATAATGTTATTCCTAATAATTGCTTCACAGCCATCTGCTATAAATCGGAAATGATAATAAAATAATTACAGAAATGCAGCATGTGGTTGTCCTTGACATTTCATCTCCTCTTCACACTTCGCGAAGCTGTAATACAGCCAGCCTGAAAAACATTCCCATTCTGATTTTTAAGTGTGACAATACAAGTAGAGAGCTTCAGACTGAGTGCAGGGCCTTTACAGGCAGCCCTGAACACCTAAACAGACTGACCAACAGATGTGCACAAAAGCACAACATACATAAAGAAATATTTTCCTCTTTTCTAAATGCTTAGAATAATTATTAGAAAAATGCTCAGAAAAATACATCTAATATCAGATACTGGGCCTTCCATGCTGGTGGAGATCATGGGTCAAATTTTAACTGTACTGTTCAGAGGGTTGTGAGATGGATGAAAAAGGCATAAGAAGGTTCTATGAAACCAGGAGTCTTCCACCTGTGATTCCGCACAGTCTTCCACACCAGAAAGGGTATTTCTTCCTGTGTCCTGTCCCTCCTACCACCACCTTTCCAAACTTGAAGCATCTAGAAGACCTCTACAAACTTTCTTTCACTAATGTGTGTTAAGCAGCTGTGGCACTCTGAGGTCATCCACCATCATACAATATCCTTTTGAAGGATAAAGATTTACAACAGTCCCAGTAGAGAGAGGTGCCTTCGAAATAGACCCTGACCTGAGTGCTCCTTGGATAAATAGTCCTTATGTGTTGAGACATGCATCTTCCCTTTCTGAAGGAACTGGAGGCAGATAACATTTTGGTAGGTAGGCAAAACTGACGCATAGATATGCAAACAAAGCCAATTTACAGCCGTAAGTAAAAATCATACCATAACTGATTCAAAGCATCACAATTGATGCCTATCTGGAGGAGGTTTCACTCTCTGAATCATCCTGGATGGTGCCTATTCACAGGCACTGTAGGAGAAAACCCACTTGACAGGGGGAGGATGCCATTTTTCCTGTGCCAAATTCTGCTCACACATGATAAAAGCAGAGGGAAAGCCTGTATGAGATGGGAAATATTCAGTCAAATGCAGCACTCATTCCTCACTTGTTGAAAGCTGAGTCTGTGTCCTTCACAAGCTGTTGCCGTCAAATATCTATGCCTTTTTCTTTTTCACGACTGCTGTCACTAGTACCAGTTGCCTGCTCTATCACGTTTTTAGTTGCACCAGAGAGAGATACTTATGCATTGCTTTGTCCTTTTCTTCAAAAGCCTATCAAGTTAGGATGAGAGGAAATGGCTTCAGGTTGCACCAGGGGAGGTTTAGGTTGGATATTAGGAAAAATTTCTTCACCAAAAGGATTATCAAGCATTGGAATAGGCTGCCCAGGGAAGTGGTTGAGTCACCATCCCTGAAGGTATTTAAGAGGTGTGTAGATGCGACACTTAGGGACATGGTTTAGTGATGCACTGGGCAGTGTTAGGCTTATGGTTGCACTCGGTGATCTTAAAGGTTTTTTCCAACCTAAATGATTCAATGATTCTAAGTTGTTGACCGATCTGCATGTACTGCTCCCCAAGCAAGTGGCTTAGATGCTTGGGGTGGCTAGGTGAGTACCTGGCTCCCCATTTGGGTTAAGCAGGTGGAAAGCTGAGGCAGTGGTCCTGAAAACCATGCTGGGAAATAGAGAGCAGTGTAGAAGAGGTAAGAAAGCAATTTCATGCTGTTACCTGCATAAGCTTTCTCTGCATGGCTGCAGCAAATGTTTCAGAGGCAGGCATATTTCCCCTGGTACAGCTCCCACCCCACCCTGCCTGTTAGGGCAGAATCCAACTTGATCCCAGCCCTCATTCCCACAGCTTCCCCTACCAGGACTACTTATTTCCAGGCATGTTCTAAGTATTGATCCCAGTAGTTCCCTTTCCATTTGAACCATAAGTACTTTGATTTTTCTTTTTCGTTTTTTTTTTTTTCTTTTTCATTGATATGTGTAAAAAGAAAAGCTCCAGTGTCACACTGGTATAAACAGTAGAAGATTTTAGCTAAACTGTCCCTTACATATTGTGACTGGCTATAAATACGAGAGTGGGTTGAAAGCTATTGCCACAGGTACTGAAGATATAAAAGATAGGATGAGAAGATGAAGCTTAATAGCACTGGCACCTGCTGAACTTTTCACTCTGAATATATATGTCCTCATACCTCCACAAAAGCATATATCAACAGGAGTGGATAAGGTGCTACTTCACTAAAGACTCCATGTGTGCATGCTCTACAACTAGAAAGAGAGTATTTAATTTTCTACGTGACCTTTTTTGGGCTTGCCTATAACTGTGTACTCATTTAATATTCAGCCGTATGCCTCTGTTCAAATGTGCAACTTACAGCTTTCCTTCTTCTGCCAGAAGGATCAAACACAGGCACCCCATGTGCAAAAGTTTCAGAGGAAAAGAATAAAAAATAAAACCTCTCTCCATATAAATCTCCACTTTTAATAATGCAAATATAAATATATGGCAAGAATGCATCAAAAGTAGTACTTTATTACAGTCATTTTGAAGCTCAGTACCTTTTAAAATAGCTTATTGTGACTAAGCTTTTGCTGTCCTTTTAATCAAAGAGAAAATGTTCAAGTCAGAGAATTTTGGGGAAATTCAGCGACAAAACATGCTTAAGTTGAAAAAACTAATTGCTGGGTGCATATTTTGTTGCCAGGCGACACTTGAAAAAGCAAGGCTGCAATCAAGGTTCAAATACTATTCTTGGAAGTAGTGCTGAGAAAAGCATCGCAGCCCAGGATGACCTTGCAGCATCAGAGGCAGCACATTCATACTTGACGTTCTTCTCAGGTGTTACACAGTCATCATCATCAGAAGTATTTAGGCATTTGCTTTAGTTAGGACTGATTATAAAGACAGGACCAGGGTTCTGTTCCTGTTTTCCAGCCAGATGCGATGCTTGTAAAGGCAGGACGAGAGCTTGGGGATAAAACCTCTAGAACATAGGTGATCAACTACAGACAATGTACCAAATGTGGCAAGGATAAGTCTGATGTAGCTTTTCCCTCCAGCTGAAGATGGTGGCTTTTTTTCATGATTTCTCTGTAATTTCCATTTTCATCTTTTCAGCAGAAAAAAATTCATCTTCACCCAAAATAGTCTTTGTTTTCTACTGCTGTAAGTGAGACCAAAGTCACTGGCTGACTTCAACAAGATGTCTACCACAGGTCTTTAATCTCTGTAGTTTTAAATGAAACCTCCCCAAGAAGAGATGAATATTACCAAATACTTTTCCTGCTATGTCCAACAACAGGAAAATAAGTGGCTTCTTGTCTTTCTGCCAAGGCAGATACCAGGAGAATGTGGAGATAGCACAAAGAGAAAAATTATGAGTAAAGAAACTGGGAAGAATTAGCACAGCACCTTTGTAGGGGTAGGCTAAAAGAATAAGGAAGGTTGAGGGTTTTCAGGGTACAAGGACACCAAAATGAAGAAGATAACGAAGCCCTGTGGTTCAGTGTATACACTATTGCCATTGCTAGTCAGTGGCCAGAAGCTTTGAACTAACTGGGCAAGGCCTGAGCACTGAAGACCATTCAGCTTGCTTTATTTTACTTTATTTAGCCATAACAGCAATTTTTCCAGTGGCCAGAAGGTCATTTCTGCCTACTGACTTTTACGTGCACTGGTGACTCTGTGTGTTTTAACATAATTCTTATATGGAGAACAGCAGCAAGTAGTTACTCTGTGTATGTCTCCAACAATGCACATATTTATGCGTGACACATACACTGCAGAGGAGTACCAGCCTGGCCTGGGAGCAGAGGGCCCTAAAGGCAGGGACATAGAAAACAGCATGCAGGAGAACAGACATGGCATGACCAGAAAAGGAGCACAGGATGATGCTGGAGACCTAAGGCTATAAACTACTCACCAGTTTTTAGGTAAAGAAATAGGGTGTGGTGGGTTGTCCCTGGCTAGATGCCAGGTGCCCACCAAAGCCACTCTATCACTCCCCCTCCTCAACAGGACAGGGGGAGAGAAAAAATATAACAAAGGCTCATGGATCGAGATAAGCGCAGGGAGATCATTCATCAATTACTGTCACAGGCAAAACAGACTTGGTCAGGAAAATTAATTTAATTTATTAGCAATCAAAATCAGAGTAGGAAAATGACAAATAAAACCAAATCTTAAAACACCTTCCCCCCCACAATCCCTTCTTCCCAGGCTCAGCTTCACTCCTGATTTCTCTACCTCCTCCCCCAAAGTGGCACAGGAGGTCAGGGAATGGGGATTGAGGTCAGTTCATCACATGTCATCTCTGCCTCTCCTTCCTCCTCGGGGGAAGGACTCCTTGCACTCTTCCCCTGCTCCAGTGTGGCGTCCCACCCACAGGAGACAGTCCTCCACAAACTTCTCCAACATGGGTCCTTCCCATGGGCTACAGTTCTTCATGAGCTGCTCCAGCGTGGGTCCCATCCATGGGGTGCAGTCCTTCAGGAGCAGACTGTTCCAGCATGGGTTCCCCATGGGGTCACAAGTCCTGCCAGAAAACCTGCTCCACCGTGGGCTCCTCTCTCCGTGGGTCCACAGGTTCTGCCAGGAGACTGCTCCAGCACGGGCTTCCCATGGGGTCACAGCCTCCTTCGGGCATCCACCTGCTCCAGTGTGGGGTCCTTCATGGGCTGCAGGTGGATATCTGCTCTGCCATTAACCTTGATGGGCTGCAGGGGGACAGCCTGCCTCACTATGGTCTTCACCACAGGCTGCAGGGGAATCTCTGCTGTGGCTCCTGGAGCACCTCCTCCCCCACCTTCTTCACTGACCTTGGTGTCTGCAGAGTTGTTTCACATATTCACACTCCTCTGTCCTGGCTGCTGTTGCGCAGAATTTTTTTCCCCCTTCTTAAATATGTTATCACAGAGGTGCTGCCACCATCGTTGACGGGCTCAGCCTTGGCCAGTGGCGTGTCGTCTTGGAGCTGGCTGGCATTGGCTCTATTGGACATAGGGGAAGCGTCTAGCAGCTTCTCACAGAAGCCACCCTTGTAGCCCCTCCCACTAGCAAAACCTTGCCATGCAAACCCAATACATAGGGTTAGCAAAGAGAACAAAGAACCTACAGAGGATGTAAGACACTCCATACACTGTAAATGTGTCTATAATAGAGAGCTGCAGACCAGTGAAGAAAGAGTGAAAGTCTAAAAGTGTAGCAGAAATAATAGTCCCAAGTGCACCCTTGACAGAAAGAACCATACCACCACCACCACCACCATAATCTTCCACCCTGTAAGGATCCTGGAACAGACAACTCACTCTTACCCTCATCACCAGAGACTGAACCTTTGGATCCCGAAGGACAGTGGAAGGTTGAGCATAACACCAGACAGAAAGAGACAGGTGCTGGTGAGACCAGTTAGTCTGGTAGTTAGTCAGATTTTTCATCTTACTCCTCTCATCTTCCTTCTTCCTTCTTCTGACTTTTTTCTTTTATCCTTTTTTCTTTTTTCTTTTTTCTTTCTTTTTTCTTTTTTCTTTCTTTTTTCTTTTCTCTTTTCTTTCTTTTTTCTTCTTTCTTTTTTCTTCTTTCTTTTTTCTTTTCTTTTTTCTTTCTTTTTCTGCAACAAATAGATCTGAACAGTATTTCTTTGATTACATCATTTAAATTTCATTTGCAGTAAGAATGATCTCTTGGCTTTGCATAGGCATGGGCTTTTTGCCCATAACAAGAATTTGACTGTAAAAATAAGGCTGGCCAAACCTATACTTGGAGATTTCTTGTTATGAAGTGAACTTGCCTGTTTAACCACTCCAGCTTGCTAACAGCATGTGTTCACACCTTTTTGGGGGGGGACCATCCTAGCTTGGTTTTATGATTCCCAGTAACCCCGAACAATTTAGTCCTTCAGAGTAATCCCAGACTTTCAGTCAAAATAGTATCTTTTTGCCATTTCTTTTCAGTTCTTAAAATTTTCCCACATTGATTTTTCCTGTTTCAAAGGCTCTACCATGCATCGGGCAGTATATATCTTCTTTAAACAGGATTACTACTTGTGCAACCTAGGTGATCTCTAGGTTCCCATGAGCTTCTGAGGATCAAGCAAGGTTCTCTGGAGCTGTTTAAAGGTCCTGAGAAGTGTCACTGCTGTAAGCCTGAGTAGTTTTAAGTCATGTGAACATATGTCAGTATGAACTCTAGATTAAAAGTATAAATCAGCCCTCAGTAGCTTTGTATCTACCTGCTTTATGTACTTATGCAGAGAAAAAACATGCTTAGAGACTTTAATTTTCAGGGGATAGCCTATTTTCTGCATTTTTCAACCTAGAAGTGATGGATAGACTATATTACAAAAACCAGTTCTTGTTAGTACTTCTTAGAGCTGAACCATATGTCCTTCAAAGCAGATTACATTTATTGTAAATGCATTTGGATTTGTCTAGACATCTGTATCAGAGGAGTTAAAATGAAAAGGACTAGGATCAAAGAAACACAAAGGGGTATTAATTGTACTGGATGTAAAGGTTCACTGTTAAGCACTGCTACGCACACAATAAGTGTTTAACACTTTCCTTCCTGGATTAGCATGCAGGACACTGTCTCTATCCAAGCCTGTAAAAGAATAAATTCTCGTCATGTCTTGGTGCACTCTTTCTCTTCAGAGGACTGCAGCACAGACATTTAAAATGGTAGAAGATTTTGTAATCTGCCAGCACTGCATGGCTGACTGTCATTTTCAGGTCTTATTACATTCATTCCAATGGTACTTTCAAAGACTCCACTGATGCTAATGTCCCTGCCTCTAGATACAGATACACTACACAACCTATCAACTCACCGGAGCCTATTTTGTCAAACTGCACCCTAAGGAGGCAGTGAAGTTCAGTCTAATAGCTTTTGGACGATATATACTGACCCCTATTCCTCCTTGAAGAAGCCATATTTATCAATAAATCAATCAGTCATGCATTACAATGGACTATTTACACAACTTCAGAGTGCTGCTAAATAATGAATTTTAAATTACCTCAGTTAAAACTCAGTCATATGAAATGTAACTAAATGTACCTTAAATAATTTTACTGACAGATTTCAAATGAGTTAGAATTCATTCCAGAAGTGAGGAAGAGTGAAAGAAAGAACCAGGATTGAGTCGCTGAGCTTAGTTTGAAGGAAGATCTCTTTACAGAGACTGTCCTGTCATAAAAAGAAGAGAAAACAGAATCCATTTAAATTCAAATTTTGGAAGATGAAAAGACTATGAAGCCAGCCCAAAACACATGAAATAACTAATGAAAATGGAAAAGAATTGTAAAGGGGTATTGACAAAAACACCAGGTCAGGTCTATATCAAGAAACCTGGGAAAAATATAGTGAATGTTCCAGTGCTCAGATGACTAATTAGCTCCACTTATAAACATGATTGAAATTGTTTATAAGCACATTTTTTTATTAAAGGAAGAAAATTCCAACAAAGTAGAAACTCCAAAGGAAAACTCCAACAAATAGGGTAAAAACAGTGCTCTAAGTATAAAACCTCACAGCCTTTTCCTCTGACTACTGAGACTGATGGTTTTCCTCCCCTGAAGTAATTTTCATTCACTTATTAACAGTTTTAACTCTCATTAGGCATCAAGGTTTGATGTAAGCCGTTCCAACCTGTTGTTTGTGTGGTTCCTGCTGGCTGCTTCACTGCTGTAGCTGCTACCTGTGGTTCTCTTGGCTCTCAGCGCCGTGCGAGCTGCCTCTGCTGCTGCTTCTGCACCCTCTCTGGCTCTGCCTCACTCAGCATCTCATCCCACCAGCTCTGCCTCGTGCTGCTCCTCACTCCCTACCTCTCCATCTAACTCCCACAGCTTTGCTAACACTTCTGTTTCAGCTCCTAGAAAAAATGTGCGTAACCTTGCTAACGGGGAAGAGTCTCTCAGCTCACAGGAAATCGTTCAGCAGTTTCTGGCATCTCTCACACCATGGAAGACATTTACATAAAGTCTCTTGCTCTCCTGTTTTTTTTTTCATTTTCCTAGGTGCTAGCCTTTGCATCCTGATGTTGGAAGTAATTTGTTCTGTTTAGAACAAACAGAAACCGTAGGAATATTCATTCAGTTAATTAGCCAAGATTTCTGTACGTTGTTACAAGCTTTATTTTTAAAAGTTCTTTAATAAAAATCCCTCTCATTTATCTTCTCCACGTCTTCCCATCAGGTGTCAACAGAACACCTCCCTCCCTTGGCTGCAGTCTGCTCTAGAGCAGGAAGAAAGGAGGTGCTCCTGCATTAGACCTTAGCTGTCAGGCTTATACCAGAGCCATAATGAGCCAGAAAATCCACAAGAAAATTTGTTTTTATGAGAATTGATTGTGCCATTTTGAGACTGTTAAAGCTCAATGCTAAGAGCATTGCATAAAGCAAATAAGGCATTGTGTTTTTACACAGGACAGAAACATACTGACCCTACCAAACATGAAATGCTCTTCAGCAGCTTCTTCTCCAGTTCTTACTGCATATTGTGCACAGTATAATATTTTTAATTTTTTTGATTGTAAGTACTCTCTGGGCACCACCCAGACTTGTGTTGAAACTGCTGCTGCCAAGAAACTGCCTGTATGCCCTGGCTTCAGACCTGTGGACCAAGGGGAACCATCTGAAAGCAGAAGGAGATGATGTATTTTTGAAGGACAACTAAACATGCATGACTGGTAGAAATGTCAGGAGGGTGAGAAGGCACAGTGGCAGAGCCAGGAGGGAGCCTATAGCAGTAGCTCATCTTTGTAGATCCCTAAGAGGAGCTGAGAGTTTTCCTGAAGCAGGAGGCAAACAAGCAAGCAAGCCCCAAAAGTGGCAGACAGACAGAAAGATGTTTTCCCAGAGATCCAGAAAATATTGGGTGGAGTTTGTGCAACCAAGGAAGCTGCTGAAAGGATATGGGAAAGCAAGACAGGAGGAAGGTACCTGTGTGCCAGGTAGAGGGTGGAGATTTCCTCTTAAAGACAGCAGACAATTCATGCTCCATGCAGCATGCAACATCAGCTTCACTCAACAAGAAACAACACCTCTACCTGCACACTCTAATAATACTGTCTGCCTGCTCTTTCCTCCAACTGAAAAGTATCTTAGGACAAGTTTGTCCAAGGTATCTCATGCCTTGCATTGTTGTGAATTCAGTAGCCTTACTGGAACTGCATTTGGCACTAATTCTCTTCATGTTCATTCTCATAAATGTTTCAGTAACATTTTTTTTTTTTGCAGTATATTGTGCCTCTCACTTGGCCTATATAGCTTTCAAGGATTCTTACTCCTAACATTAATTAATTCACCATTCATTTGCAATAGGCTGTGTTCATTTAAATTGTTGGGAAACTTATTCAAAACTCTTATTATCTACTTTCTTGCCACCGTAAGTTTGTAGAAAATGTTTTTTCCCCTTGTATCTTCCTGTTTGGTTACAAGGTTTGAAATCATCTGGAAGTAACTACAGCCAATGTCATTGCTATGCCAGGTCCTGACTCCTGCTGTGTTTCAAACTAAGGATGAAAATTAAGGGAAGAGAATAAAAAGGAGAAGTAGAATAAATGATGGCAAATTAAAACAGTAAAATATAATTAGTATGAGGAACAGAGAGAAAAAGAAACTTTGACAAAGGAAAATTATGCCTTGTTTGTAAGTTAGTTCCATCCAGATATTTCATGACTTAAGCTCTCAGTTAAAACAGGTAAGTAAATTGTACTTCTACCTAGCTAGAAGACTGTATTTTCTAGTTTGAAATTTCAGTTGAAAGTTACTGAGTAAGATTCTTTCAGGATTTCTATGGGACATGTTAAAAAAGTTTGAAACAATAAAAATTATTTGAAACAACAATTTATCTTGAAATATTGTTTTGTCTAAGTTTTGTAAAAGCAAAACCAAAACTCTCTCTGATTAAGAAAGCTTAATTCCAAACTGAAGTGGCAGATTAGAGAATTTATACAGAAACCTGATCCTTTCTTAAAGCAATATCAGAACTTTGGGGGAGAAGCAAAACAATGCTTAAAGATAATGTGAGTAGTCAGCTTTATTTCTACTGAATCAAGGTCATTTCATATCATGGGAGGCAATCACATAATGGAAATGTTTGTTACTACTTAAGGGTAGACTTCATTTGTCTTAATTTAGGCATTTAAATGTTTGACATCTATTTCTAGGCTAGTTTTTGGAGGCTCTCTTCATATCAATGGACAAAGTTAGTCAATTCCAGAGAAAAAGGCAACTGAAAATACCTAAGAAATCTATGGACTTCTTTCATTTTACTGACCATAGCGGGACAATACAATGATTAGGTGAGGTATAGATTACCTAAACTTTACATCAAAACATTATGTGAATTGAAATCCACACTTAACATTTCATTAACTCAGACTTATTTCAGGGAAGAATCCCAGATATAAATACACAAAATGTAAAATAGAATTATGGAAAGTCTTCCATTGTCCTGCTATCAAGCCAGCATTTTTGCAGACATTTTACCCATTTTTTCCACAGCAATGCTGCAGAGAACAGAGAATTTGGCTTCTGCGTCTCACTTCATATCCCAGATGACTTTCTGTAGTGACCTCTGTAGAATTTGTTCATTTTGTTTTATTACGGTTTGATTTGCAGAGTATATTTCTGTGGCCCAATAAAAGAATCCTTCAGATAACACGTACTACAAAAATGAAGAGAAGTCTCAGTTGTACTACAATCGTAGGCTTTTCTTGCTGGAAACCAAATATGTAGAACAACTGTGATGCGATTCCACACTAAGAAATATGCTTTGCTTTGAATAAACTAGCCCCACCAGACTGTTCTTATGTTGCACACATATATGTGTCAAGAACCTTGTTTCAAGGTGCACAGGATCATAGACTCAATTTTGTGGGTGAAAAGATTTCTTTTCCTATGGGAAAGGTGGCTGAAAGTCCATTTGATTTTTCTGATTGTCTGTTGAACTTTTCTCCACTTGCCCAGGGTATCTACAAGTATCTTTTAGACAGATCCCACAAAAACACAGAGATCCAAAGGTCTGGGAATTAACAGACTTTAGCCCTCTTTTCTACATTCATTTTTAACAATGATTGAATAATTGTCTTAATTTGCTTTGTGAAGAGCTTGACACTACAGTGATTGATTTAGTTATTCATTAAATTGTATGCTGCATATTTGCATATTGAAATATTTTACACTTTTCACAGCAAACACCACTAAGAGGAGGATGCCATTTTTGTATCAAAGTTAAAAATCATAAAGAAAACTAAGGACATCTAACAGACAGATGATGGGACAGATTCATTACACTGATGTTTGCATGTACATGCCAAGAGAACATGCTTTCTGAGTACGCACTAATTTTAGAATATTCTTGCAGATTGAGCTAGAAGATTCTCTGAAGCTATACAAGCCTATTTATGTATTCCGTGCTGGAGAGTTTGCTCATAGTAGTCTTGGAAGACTGGGAACTGATAATAGTAATTATTGTGCTTCAAGTATAAATCTTTTCATTGGCCTATGTTAGAAATAGTTGGGTAGTAAACATTTAAAATGAAAGGAGAACATTTAGCTAGATTTTAATACGATTATGCAATTTTCCAACTATCATACTACAGTTGTAATCCCAACAAGAAGGAAAAGATATGTAAATTAGAAAGAAGGCAAAATAATTATATCTACAGTTCTTGAGCACTCTTAATCCTTTTTATTCCTGATAATGGCATATACTTGTAACAATTGGAGACTAGGCAAAATGAAACTTAATAAGTATTTGTGTACTTGCCTAACATTTTTAAAAGAACTACCTGTTTTATGTACTTATCATCTCCTTTTTCATAACACTATTATTATGCAAGATTCAAAGTTTTAAAAATATGCATATTTTGAAAGACTGAAGAGAAATATTTTCTGTTTTCTGTATTCAAGATACTATAATGGAAGAAGTTCTGCTGCTGTAGAGATATCTCTCCCAGCACACATAATGTGAAATAAAGGAGGAAGAATCTGTGCCAAAAGATGAATCTCAAAGTCTTTCTATTTTTACTATCTGATTTGCATTATGTTGATATTTTACTAACCAAAATAACACAGAAACAACAGAGCTCCCCAGTGTTACTTTACCAGAATGTCCCTGGGTTAATAAATTCTTCAAAAATAAAAATTCAGTATTCTTGAGAGACTGTTTCTGACCCCATTGGACTCTGTGCTAAATTCCTGTAGTCTTCAGTGAAAGCAGATTGCATTCGATTGGAAAATCATAGATATATAGATACAGCTTGACAGTTACTGGATAGGAAAGGTTTCTGCCGCAGGCCCTACTCAGTCCTCAACTTTTGCTTAGGCTCCAAAGAGAAGGGTCAACTGTGGTGTCATTCATAACAAGACAAATGTCTGCTGAGGTCAACAAGCCTGAGGCAGCAAGAATGCACCTGGTAAAAACTGGCAGTGCATCCTGATCAAATCATTCATCCATTACTAAAATTCTGTGCTAATTTAAAGTTACAAACTAATTTTTCTGCCTTTTTGTTTACTATCAGGTATATATAATGCATGTACTTGGGACCTGAAATCAGATATGCAATCATGTTATCGCTAGGATCCTGGTATGAAATAGTAATTAATATCTGTCATAGAATCATAGAATCATTTAGGTTGGAAATGACCTTTAAGATCATCGAGTCCAACCATAAACCTAACACTGCTAAGTGCACCGCAAAACCATGTCCCTAAGTGCTGCATCTACACATCTTTTAAATACTTCCAGGGATGGTGACTCAACCACTTCCCTGGGCAGCCTGTTCCAGTGTTTGATAACCCTTTCGGTGAAGAAATTTTTCCTAATATCCAATCTAAACCACCCCTGGCACAACTTGAGGCCATTTCCTTTCATCCTATCACTTGTTACTTGGGAAAAGAGACTGACACCCACCTTGCTACAACCTCCTTTCATGTAGAATAAAATAGAATAGACTATTTGAGTTGCAAGGGACCTACAACAATCATCTAGTCCAACTGCCTGACGAATTCAGGGCTGACCAAAAGTTAAACCATGTTGTTAAGGGCATTGTCCAAATGTCTCTTAAACACTGTCAGGCATGGGGCATCGACTGCCTCTCTAGGACACATTCAAGGACCTTCACATCATTCTTAAATTGTGGGACCCAGAACTGCACACAGTACTCAAGGTGAGGCTGCACCAATGCTGAATACAGTGGGATGATCACCTCTTTTGACCAGCTGGTTATGCTGTTTGATGCACCCCAGGATGCAGTTTCCCTCTTGGCTGCCAGGGCACACTGCTGACTCATGTTGAGCTTGCTGTCGACCAGCACCCCCAGATCCCTTTCTGCAGGGCTGCTCTCCAGCCACTCCTCTCCCAACTTGTACTTGGCATTTCTCCGTACTAGGTGCAGAATCCAGCACTTGGACTTGTTAAATTTCTTGTCATTGATGACTGCCCAATGCTCCAATCTATCCAGATCCCTCTGCAAGGCATCTCATCCCTCAAGAGAGCCAACAGCACCTCCCAGTTTGTTATCATCAGCAAACTTGTTAATGGTGCATTCAACTCCTGCATCCAGATCATTGATAAACATATTGAACAGAACTGGCC
>VYZW01062146.1:0-37414 GCA_013401315.1 Balaeniceps rex
GTGCTGCAGTGTCCCCAGCATGCCTCTGGGCAACAGGTCAATGTTATAAAATGTTGGGATGAGGGCACAGTCACATAGAACAGCCTCATTTGTTTAGAAAACTAGGCTAAAAACTGAATAACAAAGGCACTACCACCCATACCTGATTATACCAAGAGGGTCTAAATCTTCTTCCTCGCCTTCCTCTTCTTTTTTCTCCCCTCTTTTGGCATTTTCCACTGATGAAAGCTGTGAGATTAAGTCAGTTGTCTTCTCCTCTTTGAAAAAATCCAATGCCTCATTTTCTTCATCTTCTTTCTCCTTGTCATCAGGAATGTTTTTGCCCTTGAAGTCAACGGCAGTAGTAGATTTTGTTCCTGCAAAATACAGTAACGGATGCAAAACTGAGTACACAGGATAACAACTATGTTTTATTTAATACCTCACAACTGTTCCTGATGGTTTTGTTTGGGGAATGAAGGACAAGATCAGCTTTTGTGAAACATTTTCAACATTCCTGACTGTCCCTTCTATCCACTGATGTGGCACTACGTGTCTGATCTGTTTCCTGATTTCAAGTAGTTAAGTAGAGAAAGACAGAGGAAATGAAGTTTATCTGAAACACAGCAGCACACGTCCAATCTGCTTATTTATGTCCCTTCTATAGTCAACAGAAACAATAGAATTTCCACGTGGTGATTCATCCCATCCAAATAAAGTTAGCTGAGATGATGTTTCCCTCTGAAGTGCCTGTTTCTCTCTACTGGCTACAGAGAGGCTGTAAATACTCTGCTTAGGTGTACATAGCTAACTTTCACATAGCTAGTTGAGATAAAGTCCACTTTTTGTTACTAATTTAATTCATTTGGGCTAAAATTACAGCATTGGACAGCATGAAAGAGTTTCCACAGCAGCTCTTCAATTTACTCTTTCAATTTTAAATGAAGCCTGAAGTTCTAACTCCCTTAAGTATGCAAGATTCATCCAAATGAGCAAATTCAGCAAACTGAAACATGTGCTTTGACCAAGTCTTCTCACCATACTTGTTATACACAAAGCCCAGGAGAATGAGAACTATTCCTTGCTGTGGAGTCTCTGGATGTTCAGGAAAGCCATTTAAAATAATGAGACTAGCTAAAAATAGGCTAGTGAAAACCATGACGGATAAAATTCATGGTTTCATCCTTTTGACTGTTAAAGTAATGTGGCATGGGAGACTCATCTCACCCAACTTTTCACGCTTGCATCTGCCAAATCACCCAGGGCAGACTTCATTGACTAACTGTGGGTGTCTACACTGAGCAAGTGGTCTTATGCTCCCCTTATAGACAAGAGAGTGCTGGTCAGGATAGGCAGTGGATGTTAGGATGCTGCTTATCTTATCCCCATAGTTATCTGTGTTTTAGCATGCTGATTCTCCCTAAACACCCCTGAATATATCTCCAGCATCTGTAAGGAAAGCGTACACAACTACCTTGAGGATCTGCAGTGAATGTACTGAATTCCACCTGGTCTGGTAGGGTGAGACTTATATTATTCTAAGGCAGATTTCGATGAGCAGGTCACATTACTTGCACCCAATCTGTCCACAGAATAAAGACAATCCAGACTAATTCAGCTGTAGACAGGTATACCATGGTTAGGTTAATCAACATGAATCCTGAATTCTCTGTGCAAGGGGTCTACTTTCAAGAGAACACTGCCAGGGAAAAAAGAAAAAAAAAGAAAAAATCCAAAACCTTATTAGCAAAAGAATTTTGCCAAATATTACACAATTTTGCCCCCCTTGACTTTAGGAAGCTGCCAGTCTCACAGAACTTCTAATCTGGCCACACTTGACACTTTTGCAAAATCGGCTTTTCACACATGGTGACTTGCTAGCACCTTCCAACTTCACTTCCTTAAAACTAACGCTACACTGAGAATCCTGCACAGCACCAGGCTGGAGTATTCCCTGCTCAGCAGCTCTCAGCTGAATTAAGAGCAGAGAGCCCATCTGTTCCATTCATTTGATGACTCCCTGCTATGCCCAAGGAACATAAGAAAGGAACTATATGAATCACTGGAAGAGGCAACAAGATCTGGACATGAAGCTGAGGAAAATATAAAACAAAACAAAAAAAAAAAGAGTCCAGAGAATGGGTTTAACTAATAAAGAATCTGCCTTTTATTCAAATCTTTCTCAGGGTCAATAAATTGCTTTAGGACCCTCTTCAGCAAGTCCTAGCAATTTTATTAGGAATGCAAAATGTGGAACAGTTGATCACTAAGGGAGACCCTGCACTTTCCCTGTAGGGTCCATCTCTCCACTGACAATATATGATTATTTAGCCTTCTAAACTTACATGTTCTGAATCACAGCTTAAGTATATGCCTAAGGGAAATCAGAGACGGTGGGATAGATGCCTTCAAAGCAAGCATTGTGGTATCAACCCTTCTGAATGAGGCATGTGTCCACTGAGAGGAGCAGAAAACACCAGCAAACATGACTATGCAGCACTGCAGATGCACAAGAGGATATTTTCAGTGACAGCCTTTATTCTGGCATTCTCTAGTTTCTGATTACCTGAGTCAAGAACTTAATAATGCTTTTATCAAGCACATTCATGGGAAAGGGGACACTCACATCTTTTAGTTACCTAAAAATTCCAGTAACTCAGGACTCGTTGCTAGATCCTCATTTTTTGAGATGAATTTCATGATATCATTGAACATAGCTCTTCGTTCACAGATGTCAGACTCCCCCACGAAGAGAACCTTCCTAGGCAAGAGTGGAAGAGAAGCCCGTGGATATCGTGCCGCCAGCCTCTGGTAGAGCTCCTCTATCTCGCTGTACTTCTTGGAAACCTGCAATGAAACATGCTGCCTGGGTAAGTTTCTTTATAGGTGAGACATGAGAAGCAAGCAGCAGTTTAAGCGCTGTGAAACATTAACCCTGGAAACGGAAGTGGAAAAACACGTATTACCAAGGAGCTTTACATATAGCCTAGTAAAAGCCTGTTATCTACACAGTGAAGCCCCAAGCATGGTTGCTGGTCTTCTAATTCTGATATTAAAATCCACTCCCTAATGGAACTCAAGTTCATTGCCAGATACCCAGCATCCATTTGTCTGACTCATCAACTAATGAAATACTGGGAAGGTTACTGCTCCGGATACTTTTCTCTGACAGCAAAAATCCTTGTCCACTAAAAATGAGCTATATGATGCCCAGCCCTGAGAGACAGGAGGGAAGAGAAGTCCAACCAGGTAGGCATCTGATGGAGAAAGCAGCCTGAATTTTTTCACCATTGAGCCAGAACACCCATTTCTCAGCCCTGGTGGGCTTCAGTGCCCTTCTTGCTGTTAAGGCCTAAAAAACTGGCACATTTGCTGCCTTGCAGAGCACCTAATACAGAAACCGAAGGGCAAAGACCTCAGCTAACCCCTAACTATTCAGTTTATCCATGAGAAAATAAAAGCCAACAACTTGGCCATGGCCTACAGGTTCTTATACAGGGAGAAGATGCCAACAGTGAATGGAGTCATTCCTTCTGCAGACAAAGACAGGAAGCCTGAGGAGACATAAGGCCCAAGATATTACAAGGAAAGCAATAACCATGGGAACGCTGGTTAGAAATGGGGTGGCTTCTATGCCTCATTAAGTTTTGAATTCAGTACCTTAAAAAATCAACACACAAAACCCACACACAAACAAAACCCTACCTCTAACTGACATTATAGGCATAATGAAGAGTGACTGTCACGCTCCGTGACTGTGGTATTATACAGACAATATATTAATCATGGCCCTCCACACACCCCTAATCTATGAATGTGTTTCAATGAATACAGAGTTGGATTAAAAAAAAAAAAAAAACCAAACAAAAAACCAAAACAAAAACTAGCGCTAGCGGAGTGCATATGGGACAGATCCTCTATGAGGGTCCAGTTCTTATCCTCCTGTAACACGTTTGTGAACTCTAGTGGAGTGAATTCTAATTAATACTGCAACATAAAAGATGAAGACACTCAAACACCACATCTTGGGATGGAAGAAGGCAGAGCTCTTCCACCAACACAGTGATAAAAGAAAGTCCACCCAACAAAAAGCACAGAAGTAGAAGGGAAACAAGTTATAGATTAACCCACAATCCATAAACTGCGTCTACACCAGCAAACTAAACAGTATCAGGGCATATTCCCAGGCACTGGAACCTGAGAGTGTCTGTTAGGAACCTTATAGTGTCTACTGGAACATGACAATGCCTGGCACAATTTTGACTCTGGGCAGCTAGCACTCCCCCAGATAATTTTTCAGCCCAAGATTTAGCCTGGTGCAGAGACCGCTCAGTAGCCAGTTTGGGTGCCGATGCCCACTGCAGATGGTAAGAAAGTTTCACACTATGGATGCAGCCAGACTGTGCTAGCTGCCCTCCAGGGCAGAGAACAGATCCTAACATTAATAGACACACCTTGACTACTTTACTATATTAGATGTAGGTATAAAGAGCAATAACCACCTTAGCTTTCATGCTTCCCTGCCTTTTGCAGTAATTATCAACCAAGCTAGCTGATTTGAAAAATATTTGCATTTCAGTTGTACAATTTTCACTATGGGTTCAGTGTTCAGTCACAAAAGGCAAGCAGCTCTGTAGGAAAGAGCTGAAGCACAAAACTAAACCTGAATCAACAGCGGAATGAAAGCCAAGAATTTTAGACTTGTCTCCTGTAAGTAACACAGGTAAGTGTCAGCAACAATGTACCCTGCATGCAGGCTCTTACATGCTATTCAGCAGCCAAGCACTAAAGTGATGGCAATGAAGAGATGTTCCCAGAATAAGACAATCCTCCCTTTGAAAGAGACCCCAAAAAGAGAGAGGAAAGCAATTCTGGAATTTCTGAATTGCTGTATATTTCTAGTTTGCTAGTCCCAGTAGCACTCTGAGCAGGGTACAATACCAGAGCCCCTCCCAAAAACACTGTGTAAGCACAAATGTAAGGGCAGTGAGGAATTCACTGGCACTTTTTCAAAAAATAAACAATATTACCCTCCACCAAGAAAAAAAAAGTCTGATTTGTGAAAAATGTTTTAACATCTAATTAATTTCAATAATAAATAACAAATTAATGTCTAAAAGCATTACACGAGAGCAGCCATCAACAACACTATGCCAAAACAGCTTTAGAATACCCAAAAAGCAACACTGAACTGAGACATACAAACATTTCTTTCCCCACCTAATTTTCATTCCTCCTCTATCAAACTCTGTAAATTATTCATAAATCTCAATTTATGTCTAATTACACCATTGAACCTAAAGTAAATGCACACCCTCACATCCTATCGCTAATTGAGCCTTTGTGAATCTGCGTGGGCTTTGAACACCACCACCAGCCATAACACGCGACACAGCATACAAAGTGTGATAACACTATACCCAAAGCATACTAATATGCCACCCAAACGCCTGCAGCACACCATGCAAGCTAATATCCAACAGTGTGGGGATGCCCTCTGCTGGGATAACCTACCATACAGGCAAGATGTTAAACCTCCAGCCTAAACCATTCCTCACTTACCTAAGCCCAATGCTGGCCCCTGCGAGCCCCTGCCAGCTGAGGCTCTTCGGCTGCTGTCCCTCTGCCTCAAACCCTGGCTGCTGCTGGCTCCTCTACACCTTCACTCAACACATCTTTCCCTTGGTTTTGGTGCTGGAAATGCAGCAGTAAGACTGGCTGAATCCAACAACCTCAGACTGATGCATTTAGAATCACAGAACAGTTTGGGTTGGAAGGGACCTTTAAAGATCATCTAGTCCAAACCCCCTGCCATGGGCAGGGACATCTTTCACTAGACCAGGTTGCTCAAAGCTCCATCCAACCTGACCTTGAACACTTCCAGGGATGGGGCATCCACAACTTCTCTGGGCAACCTGTTCCAGTGTCTCACCATCCTTACAAAAAATTTCTTCCTTATAGTCAATCTAAACCTACCCTCTCTTTCAGTTTAAAACCATTGCCCCTTGTCCTGTCACTACAGGCCCTGGCAAAAAGTTTCTCTCCATCTTTCTTATAAGCCCTCTTTAAGTACTGAAAGGCTACGATAAGGCCTCCCTGGAGTTTTCCCTTCTCCAGGCTGAACAACCCCAACTCTCTCAGCCTTTCCTCACAGGAGAGGTGTTCCAGCCCTCTGACCATTTTCACAGCCCTCCTCTGGACCCACTCCAACAGGTCCATGTCCTTCTTGTACTGGGGACCCCGAGCTCGATGCAGCAGCTTAGAGGCAACGCAGGGGCCTTACACACAGCACCGGCCAGGTCTTGCAGAGTGTTGTGTCTCTCAGGTCAAGTCCCATACATCACCAAGAGCATTCTCACACCTTTCCAGTCTGGAAACACTGCTTTGCCATGACAATTTTGGACCCTTTCAATTTCATGTCCTCTGACAATTTTCCAGGAGACAGGCATATCAGCATGTAAAAAAAAAAAAAAATCTTGCTTTTCCTGGTTACCACTCACAACCCTTTGAAAAGAGTCAACAGATCCTATGGCCAAAATGTCAGCATAAAAAAAAAATGCTGCTCTAAAATACATTTTATCATTCCTATTAAGCATACAAAGTCCCATTTGATTAATATTCAAATATTTTTCTTCTGCTGCCTGTAATTCCTTTAGGTTTTGATCTTGCAATTATCCTCTCCCCCTCCATGCCTCTAACCGAACTCCGTGAATACTGTTGAGCTAAACCCCCACCACCTGTAAGTCAGCCTGAGTGCACGCACTTCAAGGAGTTCTGTCAAGTCACAATATCAAAGGCTCAATCTACTTCACTTCAAAAGAGTTAATCATGCAAATACAGTAAAGCATGTGCATATTTGCTGGGTCAAGACCCTATTTGCCTGTAACAATTAACATCCAACATAGAACTGAAAGAGAGACAGGGATGGGTTGAATATTTTTTGCACCAGGAACAAATCAGTAAGTTGAATATGATCAAATATAGCTAGAAGGCTAAGAAAACCACCGGGAAGTTCAAAGTGAAAGTCTGAAGTTTGCTGGTAATCCCTCAAATCTCATGCATGTGCCTTGCCCGCTTCTTCAGGAGAACCTCATGCATGAAAGTACACACACCAGAATGCCTGTAGGATACGAGCCTGGGACTCTCAGATGTGCATAGGAGAATTTGATCCCACTCAGTATTAATGGGATTTAATGCCTCCTTTCGCTAGGCTCCTTTTAATGCCCCATTTCTGACCTCAAACTTGTCTTCATATGCTTTATATTTACTGCACGGATTTCAATGAAATGGAGGCCTCAGATAGAGCTAACTCAAGCCCTTTGGCCAGCCAATGCACACTAGTGGAAAGCACTCTTGATTTTGTAGTATTACATGAAATTTTTACGGCTACTGTGACTTTCTTTCTACAAAGCCCACCTCTTAACACTGTCACAAAATGGAGGTACAGCAACATTGTCCTTTATACAACCACCAGCTTCGGATTCAGGAATCAAAAGCATCCCTTCTCATAGGCAGCACAAACCAAGCTTTCACTTGTAGACTCCCAATTCAAGCCATACCAGAATTAATGTTGCTTGGTGACCTCATGGGTATGCATTATGGTAGATTTTAATTGCATGACCACATGCTGTTCTCCCCACCTGTTTTGCCCAGCGGAAGAGCAAGCACTCTAATATTTCTTTTTAATCAACATGAATTCTTAACAGCTCCTGAACCTATTGCTACATTGAGCAGGGATTTTCTTTTCCCCCTCACATCACAGACGTTATAATGTGAAGGAATTTATCTTCACAACACACCTGTATGGTCAGGAAATAGCAACTCCAACACACAGATTTTGAGGCCCACAAAAAGAAGGCCAACATATGCAAACAGGCAATGATGAAAACATGGATGAATACACACCCACGTACTTACACTCCCTCATTTTATGAGAGGAAGACAGTTCTATAGTAAATTCCTCCCCAAAATGTGCTGTGCCTGTCAAACACCAGTAGTTATTTGTTCAGCTTTGAAAAAGAACAAACTTGACTAACAAAAGTAACTTGTAAAAAAGAAGCAATTAAACTGGGCACAGATAGAAAGAGAAGGCACTATAGGCTGGGTAGATTTTTAGTAAGGCTGGGAAGAGAGAAGTTAATTGCTAAAAAAGGTAAGGTGTGGCTGGAAGAAATGCATTTAAGATAAATAAAGCCTTTTCTTCTTCTCACAGAAAATGGCAGATCTACAGGCAATAATTAAATATCACCTTTGCAGCAGTACCTCTGATGCAGTACCAAAGATAAAACCAATTTCACTCTTTCAATAGGGCAAGAGTATTCTGACCTTTGAAAGAAATGCAGCTGAGTTTTTCTTCAATTACCAAATATAACCTCAAGGTTAAGCACTTCCACAACCCATTTGTCCTGTTTTACAAATGGCATTTTTTAAATTAAAAAATCCCTCTGGTTTCTAAGAATTTAGATATGAAAGTCATCACAGAAGTTAATTTCTTCTTCTGTTAATGCTTCACAAACATTTCAATTAGAAACACTATGATACTGATTTTGCATAGTCCCATTAAGGCTGGGGAACAGTGAACTCTGGATTGCTCAGACCCACAGTAAAGGCTAGTAACTCCACAGGTCAGATCTGAAATCTCCTTTTTGCTGTTTTGGTCATAGGCCCTTAATATATCTCGATCCAGTGTGGTCTAAATCGCAGCCCAGAGATCACAGCTAGCTTCGAGCATGCTTCTGTCCTGCTAACCATCTTTTTCCAGGGGATACAGAGAAGCTATTTGAGCAATAAATGCTGCTCAGTCACATCGCTGCCTGCAGTTGCTCACAGCCCGACGCACAGAAAGCCAGTTTCACTGCTGCCACCTAGGGCATGAGAGTGTGGAAGGCAGTCACTTCAACTGGAAGCAAGGTGGAAGAACAGCTAGACAAGGAAAATCAATTTAGCTAATATTTCAGGAAGAAGAGGGGTAGGAGGAGGAAGACAAAGAAAGACAGAGTGTCTCAAAACATAGACCTGGCTCCTGAGCTAGCCAAAATTGGAATAACGTATCCAGAGCCAATGAAAATCCTACCATGCCTACCCGTCTTCTCTAACCTACCTGTCATCTCAGCACTCTGACACTGGCTTCTTCCTCCAGCCTCTCAAATCTGCTAATTTCAACAATAGCAAAAATAAGTTCCCTCTCCCATTCCACTCACATACTTGGGAAGGCAGAACAGGCACACAGTTGTTTCTTTTTCCTCCTTCAGATGTCTCATCTCACACCCCCTTGCTACACAAATTTGATGCGTTTGACCTGCTGCCCTATGTAACCTCATTCTTTTCTGCTATTCTGCAGTCGCCTGGCTCTGTTACACTTCACCTGCAAACTCTCTGAGGAGGGGTCACAGTTCTTGTTTGTGCTGGTACAATATCCAGCAGAATGGGGCACTACACAGAGACTACGGATGCAACTTACCTCACCTGGCAGCCACAGGGTTGGGATTTGCCTCCAGATTAAGGCAACTGCCTAGAGGCAGGAGGTGTCTCAGCTCTCATGATGGTCAGATATAGTCACTACGTTTTGGCAAGATGTGACTGAAACTCAACTCACCTGAACACGGGCAGCTAGTGGTACCGTGGACGGTGTACTGTATCTCGCCTTGCTCTGTTCCAGGGCGGTGCCAATGCCTTTATGTCCTGTGTCACATCTGCCAGCCCTGTGCAGACACCTAGGATAACTTAGAGTTTCTGAAATGGTACCAGCTGTGTATGTTATGCAAAGTGGATTCCCACACACCATAGATGCTCAGCTACACTCCTCTCAACAGTACTGCACTGACTGGGATGGGAGCTTAGAAATCCGCAGCAAATGCAGACAGCTAATCATAGAGAGCAGACTGTTCTGCCTAAAGGCAGTGTCCTGGTTTCAGCTGAGTTAGAGTTACTTTTCTTCCTAGTAGCTAGCATAGTGCTGTGTTTTGGATTTAGCATGAGAAGAATGCTGATAACACACTGATGTTTTAGTTGTTGCTAAGTAATGCTTAGACTAGTCAAGGACTTTCTTTTTCAGCTTCCCATGCTCTGCCAGGTGCACAAGAAGTTGGGAGGGGGCACAGCCCAAGATAGTTGATCCAAATTGACCAAAGGGCTATTCCATACCATACGACGTCATGCTCAGTATATAAACCGAGGGGAGTTGGCCGGGGGGCAGCGATCGCTGCTCGGGGACTGGCTGGGTGTCGGTCGGCGGGTGGTGAGCGGTTGCATCACTTGTTTTCTTTTCCCTGGGTTTTGTTTGTCTCTCTCGTTCTCCTTTTCATTACAATTATTATTATTATTATTATTATCATTATTATTATTACTATTATTATTATTTTATTTCAATTATTAAACTGTTCTTATCTCAACCCGTGGGTTTTCTTACTCTTGCCCTTCCGATTCTCTCCCCCATCCCACCGGGGAGGGGGAGGGTGAGCGAGCGGCTGCGTGGTGCTTAGTTGCCGAGTGGGGCTAAACCACGACAGGCAGGCATCTCATGCCATCTGAGATGCTTTGGGATATCCAAGGGGCTTGCGTGGGGCAGGCAAATATCACACAGGACCTATGGGAGACCCACAACCTTCTGAAGGTTAGGTGGAAAATCTCAGGGTGGTATAGACAGTGAGTTGTGTGCAACTCAATTGAGCCTTATGCGTTTTATCCTGGAGTTGAAGCCCCCCGCCCCAGCTGTCTAAAATGTAGAATGCTTTCCCTTTACAGTCAAAGGAGAGAGGCATTTCCAGAGGATGAGTCACCTCATTCCCCTTCTCCCCATTGACCATAAAAGCAGGGACAGACTCAGATTAAAATATCTAACTTACAGAGAGAGAAGTTAGGACAGGTGAATTCCTCTGTTCCTTCCAGTAATACATACAGAAAAGACTCATCGGAATGAATCGATGCAAAGCATCCATCCTCCAACCTCCCAGCTCAGGGTTTTAAATTACTCTCATACACCGAACTATATATCGGACTTAGTCAGCTGAAAAAAACGTATCTGATGAGATAAATGTTATTCCCATCAGACTACACCAGTTTTCTTCTTCACAAAGAATGAAACATCAGGAGGTCTGACCAGAGAAGAAATCAGAAAGGTTCATTTCACTTGAGAAGAGCAACTAAGTGCTGAAAATCCTCCTAGAGAGAGCAGACATGGGAACGGACAATCTCAGCAACAGGGAAGTCTGTTTCTCCTCTTTATAGACGAGCTGATTTTATCTACTTTTTCTTAAGTGAAGCAAAATGTTAGATGACAATAGTCCAGTTTAACACCTTGGGTTTAGTTGGGTTCTTTCTTGCACAGAGCTGCATGGAAATACTACATAATATAAGCAGGCATTGCTGCAGAAAAAAAGTGATTCCACATCTCCTTCTCTTATCTGCCCATGTCTGGCCCTTCCCCTGCCCTAAAACAAACTTTAATGGGGCTGTGCAACTCGCAGGCTCAAGAAACAGGTATAAATTAGTACTAAATAACAAACCCCCAAATAGCCATTTTTAGCCAGGACCAGTTCCTCAGCTGATGTTACAGAACAGCCACATGACACTGGCACACAGAAGGGAGCACTGCAGGAGCGAGAACAAGCAATCAGGGACAAGGAAGAAGAACAGAACAGACTCTTATGCCAGCACTGCTGCTTTTACCATAAAGCTATGTATAGCATAAGGAGTGCAGTAAATGCATGAGATCTCCTCAGCATGCACCTCTTCACAATATTGACAGATGTGGCTTTATTGGCAAACCAGACTGTGTAAATATCCATTTATCAGCTATCTTCTACGGAGTGTGAGTTACACTAGAGCTAATGGTCTACCAGGTAACCATGCACTCACATCACTCTGACATTACAGTTATCCCCTAAACATCTGAAAAGAGCAGATGTTCACAGCATGCAACAGGGTGCATCCCCTTAGAGTCCCTTTCTAGTCGATGGACAGAGAAAATGCACTTCTTGGGAGTGGTTCAGGAGACAGCTACAGCAGATCAAATGAAATGTACCCTAAATGTATCTTTTTCCATTGACTCAAGACAGTCCCAGGTAAGACAGCTCAAGTGGACATGCACATGGTATAGATGACTTAAAAAAGCTGAAATGAATCTCATGTGCTATGTTTTCAAACCTTCACTTTGCAGGTATCATGAAAAAGACAATCCAACTCAATAATGTTTTATATGGACACTTTCTTGTAAAACTCTCTTACTAAGGATTTTAAAAACCATGTCAAGGCTAATAGATAAAGGTTATTGGTTTAGGCTAACCTACTCCAAGGTTAATTCCTCTTATCGCCCCACATGATTCTCTCGCCATTCAAGTAAACTACCATATATTTATTTAGTGTTTATGTACCAAGTCCCAGTGCTGATACATCTATCAGAAAAACTAATTTTGTAGCAGGACTTACAAAAAGCTTAACGGGTTTCTATTTGTTGACCCATAATGCAAAATGCCTTAAAGGCAACAACAATCATTGTTGCTTTGAGCTCCTGGAATAAAAAGTTCAATTAATATATGTATAATACTCCTATTGCAGAAATGGTAGAGACTGTGTTGTCCTACCAAGGACCTTGACCCAGGGAGGCTGTGATGACAAAGTATCTGCTACATCAGGACCAAAATAATCAAAGCTGATTAAGAAAGTCATCACTAACACAGCACTGATTAAAAACTTACCATAAATTGAACTACATCTTCAGGCTTGTGCTTTGCTGATTTGAAGGCAGCCAGTCGGGTAACAACAACAATGTGATATTCTACATGGCCAGACATCATCTTCCCACGGATTTCCTGGTATTCTGGCACTGACAAATCCAGCCCTGTGTGCGTATTCTGAATTTGCCTAGGGAAGAAAATACATGCAGAGTTCAGGCATCGGCACAAAAACTTTTAACTGACCCTCTTTTGTGCCCTCATTGGCACAAAAACCTTTAACTGAGGATCCAGTTCAAAGCTCAAGAAAGTCGGTGCAAAGATTCCCACTTCAACAGGACACCAGAAAGACCCCACCCCAACACTGTTTCCACTCTGCAACAATACAAATTTGGACACGGCCTGGTTCCTATATTCTGTTCCAAAGCACCTGCTACTGGCCACTGCAGACAAAATGCCAGGAGCATGTTCGGGAACAGAAGATGGGGATTCATTCAGAACAGGACTTCACTCACAGGAATTGAAGGTCACGTCCTACCCAGCAGGACAGATGAGAAGATCCCATGATCTCTCACCACAGTTTGTTTTGAAGCAAAGGTCTGTTCTCTGCAATTCACACCAAGCCCTATCCACCTCTCCTTTGTCTTAGGACATCCCCAGGAATGGCAGAGACAATAGCTGAAAGGGGCCACAAAAGAAAGAAGGAGCTTGCTTGAGTGCAGGGACAACGTGAGGTTTGTAAGAGCCAACCAGGGAACTAAATTAAAGCCTGAAATACAAAGAGAAGTTGCTGGAGCAGACTGCTGGGACAACCACACAGTTTCGATCTGTGGAGGTCCTTGAGGAAAATTAGACAAACACCTATCAGGACTGAGCAAGTTAAAGGAGTACATGATTTCTTTGAGCTGTCTTCTGGTCTTGACCGTCTGACTGACAGTCTTCTTGCCAAATAGCAGAAAGGGTACACTAGCTAAAGCATCTCAGCTTTCCCACAGAAAATCCCACTGGAAACAAAATCACCTGTCCATTCATAACCAGTTAAAGTAGACAAAGAATCACAGTGTTAACCTCTGAGAGCTGCCAACAGTCAGAACCACCCATGGCTCCTTTTGGAGGAAAATCCAACAAGGGCACTGCCGCTGTAGTTTACTCAACACATTTTCTTCTCCTGCCAGCTTCAGATCCACTGAACCATGGCATCACCTTCCCCCTGGATTCCCAACCCAAGGAATTATTTATAACATTTTTGCAAGAGGAATGCCAGGACTGTATTATAGCGATCATGCATCAAGAGTGAGACTGAGCAGCTGCTGTTGGGGCACAAGAGAATGGTATGTTTAACAAAATAGTCTGTTTCCATAGACTGGAAACCAAAATCAATCAGAGATCCTTTCCCCAAAGTTACCCCATGCCAAGCCACAGCACACTCACTACTGCTGTCGCTGGAACCAAATACTCTCCCAGAAGCAGAAAGAGGTTTATCATCCAGAGCATTGAATATTCTCTGAAGACATTTCCGAGTCGGTCCTTCTGATGTGTGAACGTTTTTTAATGAAATCAGAAGGGACTGTTTAAAAAAAAAAAAAAAAAAAAAAAAAAATNATGGGGAATGTGAAGTCCCATCTTCCCTGGACTTCCTGTGGATTGCAGAGGTGTTTTGTGGAATTCTTGCCTCTTTCTTTAGGAAGCTTAGATTCATTAACACAGGTGCCCTTTCACCTAAGGATACATGAGGCGTACGAACTTAAAATACACTTTAAAGAGGTTTACACAATCTAGTTTCAAACAAAGTTTCAAAAGATGTCTCTCATCATGTCAAAACTTGACCAGTTCTTTTGAAACTTGAGTTTTCCCAAGAAGGCAACCTCTGAATCTCCAATGCAAAACTGAATAAAAAGCTTTTGAAAGAGAATATCTCGAGAGTTCTCTATAAATCAGATAGCAACAAACAAGGGCACAGGCCCAATTTTGTACCCAATCCTCTTTGCAAGCCATGTTTAAAACATTAGGGCTTTAACAACAGCTCTACCGTTGCCAAGATTTTATACTAGGTACCTAAAACGCCATTCTGTTTGCTCCAATTCTGTTCTCATTTTCTGCCAGCCAAGGACTTGACTTTACACTAACAGACAAAATTTTGTTCTCAGTTACATGTTGTTAGGCTGTAAACATAGAATCAATAGTGCTTATGTATAAATACATAGGTGCCTGGCTTTCACACAGCGGTCTGTCGAACCCATATGTAACAGTCATTATCTGGAGTGCTGTCTCCTTCAGTGGCAGCCAAAATGCTGACTCAAAGGACACCTGCCAGTAAAATCAGCTGGATCTGGGGGTTTTAGAATATACCTCCAGCAGAGGAGATGCTCTCCAGATGTGCAGCCACTCAAAAGTTGCAACTGCAGCTATGACAGCAAAAAGGTCTGTCAGATGGTACTCAGGAGTGACTTACTTCTTCTAACACAGCCACAGGGTATAAATGACAGATTAACCTGCTTTTCACCTCTGATGTAAATAAAAGGAAAAACCACCAGTACACCATCCTTCCTGAATGGCCTTATTTAGCTTAAAACGCCAACCAGGTACAGATGTTCTGAGATGACACAAAAACAACTTCACTTTAAGAGCCACTGCATCAGAGAGTTCTAAAAATGTCACGAAGTTAATAAGTACCTTACCTACACCTGGGGTTTTTCTTTTAAAGTTGTTAAAAGTCTCGGCTAAAGTGACTGTAATGGAAAGTGATTAGAGGTAGGGGGAATAGCTACATTTTTGTTTGTTTGCTTTAGGCCTTGCGATCACTTTCATTACCATCTCTTACACAAACCTACCACTATTATCTCTTCCATAGCAACAGGATTTGTGTTTTTTAAAATATAAAAATGATTCTAAACGAACAGAAATCATCAGGGAGGCTGAGACAGATACAGCATAATATCCGAAGTGCACACTAGTTCTTGAAATGCCTTAGTTTCAAAATAAGCAGCCCCCAGTGTTTTAATTCATTCGATACTGTTATAGTTGTTATTCAAACGGAAGCAGCACCTACAAATCCGAAGACAGACTATAGTTTCATGACATTTTTCACATCAAACATGACTATTTTTACGCTAGTAGCTTTAAAAAAGAAGCATCAAGAGAAAGCTGGTTGTTTAAATCAGACACAGAAGTCTATTGCTTCTATTCCTTATTCAAATCTAGCTTGTGTATCTCTAAGTTACACTTTTGTCTACAATACAGACTGTCTAGGGGAGACCTGGGTGCACGGTTAATTTTCCCAATAAGAATAACTTCACCTGAACACAACGAGACCATTCATACCAGTAACACTGAGGTTGCACAATCAGATCATGCAGGATCGGCACGGGACAGAGGAAGGGGAGACTACGTAAAGGTCAGCTGAACAGAGCGGTTTCCACAGTTCACGGAAGAGCCACAGGTTTTCATTCCTGTCTTTTGATTTGCTATAATGTAGAGGCTTTGTATTTTAATTAATCTGCTTTCTGTGCTGAAAGGCCAAGATGGGAGACAAGGGAAAGCAGCCATTGCTAAGCAAGAAAGCAAAGCAAGGGATGCAAGCGCTGTGACCAGAGAAACTTTCTTCCAGTGACTGTGTGGTCAGGAGAGCAGACTCTGCATTTTCTGCCTCGATAAAGTCAGCCCTATCAGCAGCACCCAGCCCCAACAACTCTCCTCCTTCCATGGGTGACCCCGAAGGGGACCAAACTTATGACCCAGGTCATGCTAAAAGGAGAAAAAACTTGTACAACCAGTTTATTCATTAAAAGAAGGCAAAGTATCAGACACAAATTAACCAGCAAACGTTTTTATTTCTCTGTATAGTCTAACCACAAATACACAATTTTTATGAATTTATATTACCATAGCAGCTAGGAATCCTGTTCCCAAAACCAGTATGTATAAACTATACAGCGATCTTATTTCACAAGCTCAAAAATATATTCACTTGCAAAAGCCTTAATCCCACACATAGATATATATCCAATTTTATCACTGAAAGCATTCCAATATCAACGGGACAATTTGCAAGTGGTAAAGTCTGTTGACTGTAAAATAAAGCCAGGTGTTTGGATTTCCATTTCCAAAGCTAAACCTCATATAAAGTCAGTCCTACAAAACACGTATGGGGTTTAAGTCAGATATGTTTGAGGGTTCAAGGCCACTGCTCCAAAGGAAGTCAGGCCCTGATATAGCCAAATACTTAAGGATTAAAATAATGGCTTTGAAGTTATGTGATTGAAATAGTTTCTACTTATGTCCTAGGAGATAGGTGTCAGAGTCAGGACCTTGCTGAATCAACACTTCTGTTTCTCATGTCACATCTGATAGGGAACTGCTTCCACATGGTATCAAATATTTTGCGGGGGTAAAAAAAAAAAAGAGAGAAATATCTCTATCATTCCTCTATAAAGATTGCCACAAGCATTTTCTTCTTGAGGCATTTCTCTCCAGGGTTCATTTGCACATCTAGGAAAACTCAGGTTTTAAAAATTCAATGCAACTGAAAACAGCGCCCCTGCACCCACCTAGGGCACGGTTTCAGGAAGGTGGGAAAACAGAATAAACTTATTTCGCCCATCCCTGGCCTAACTTCAAGCCAGACGGGCTCCCTGCGGCCTGGTGGAGACGAGGGACAGGGCGCAGGGCACGGCGGCAGGCAACAGGGCTCCACCGAAGGCACTGACGACACCACACCTCAAAGACACCGGTGCAACCTTCAGGACGAATTTTAATTCCTTCTGACCCGCCTCGAAATACTGACAAGGAAAAGACGTTTCCGGAGTGTGGGAGCACACGTTGCGTCCCCAGCAGTGCCAGTGTGGAAGGGAAACGACCCTAAGTTACCACAGGAGAAAAGGACCAAACGGCCGGTGTTACACAGGACGGGCCGGTGGACAACAGTGGTCTCTCCCGGCTGTGAAATGCCAAAACAAAATCGAGGAACCGCACATAACTGAGGTGTCCTGGGGGCAACCCCACGCACCAGCAACCCACCGCCCACCTCGGCCTCGCCTCAGCTCCGCCACCGCCCTCAGCCTCCCCTCAGCGCCCGCCCTGGGGTCCCCGCCCGCCGCGCTCCTTCCCTTCCCCGGCCGGCGCCGCGGGAAGAGCAGCTCGGGCCCTGCCCCGCGAAGGGAAGGCCGTGGCGGGCGGCTCCGCGGCGGCAGCGCCCATAGCGGCTGGCGAAGTTGAGGCGGGCGGCGGGGTCGCTGCTCTCCGCCCCCCCCGGTACCTGGTGGTGACCAGCACGGCGGGCGCCGGGCTGTGCTGCATAGCGCGGGGAAGCGGCGCCACTCCGGCAGGAGAGGCCACGTCCGGCTGTCACGGGGTCCCGCCTCCCTTCCCTCGGGCCGGATGTTTGCCGCCGGGCGGCTTTGGTGCAAAACGGTCGTAGGGAAGCGCGGGGGGAGGAAAACGTCCGGGCAAGAAAAGAGCAACGCGTTCGTAGTCGGCAGGATTCGAACCTGCGCGGGGAGACCCCAATGGATTTCTAGTCCATCGCCTTAACCACTCGGCCACGACTACCCCGACGAGCACGTCTGCTGGCACGGAAGCCTCACTAATTCACCCGCCGCCCTCTTGCTTGTTTTCGTTACGGGACCAAAACACTTCCCCCAAGCCTCGGTGGCACCCGTGTGCCCTCCTCCTAAGTGGAGACAGCTCGCACACATCTGTCTGCCTTAAAACAACTGGCACGGTGCTTCTCGAGAGGTGAGCTCTAACAAACACCCAGACCGGTGGCTGGGCGCCGCCCCCGCGACGGCCCTTTGCCCCCCGCAGGGTGCTGCAAACCCCCGCGGCCCGGCCCACAGGGCTGCTCCGAGCTGGTGTTTGCTCCAGCCTTTATTTTGGAAAGAAAGCAGCAAGCAGCTGCTCCCTCTGCCGCCCCTCACCGGCACCCACAGCTGTCCTGGGGAGCCCAGCTTCGTTTTCACGCTTCTGGGTGCACCTGGGTGCTTCTTTTTTTCTCAGTGCTGCTCTGCACGGGTGTGCGGAGAACTTCTGCAGGCGAGCACTGAGAGAAAAAAAACAAAACAAAACAAAACAGCTTTGCACCGGGCACAGCTTTCTGCTGTCTGCTGCTCACACCTCAATATCACAGCAGAAACCTAAGGAGATGCTGGGGAATATTAGAAACCCAATAGAAACCAGACGCTGCCGCTGCATCAATGCAGCCGCCCCCCGAACAGGCTCTGCACCCCGAGTGGGTGTGCAGCGGCGTCCAGGGGTGCCCCAGAGAGGAGCAGCCCCTAAAACAGGTCCTGGTGAGTGAGTTAGGGCTTTTCATCCCTGAAAGAAACAGCTGGAGGAGTTGGGGATGTGATGGAAGTCTGTAAAAATCAAGAGAGATCCAAAGGTGGCAGATACAGAATGATCTTTTGCTGCTTCTGGTGAAACGAGAAGTCTGGAGCATGAAACTCAGGAGTCAAAACAAACAAAAACGGGAGACTTCAAAAGTGGAGTTCCTTCCTAAATCCCGGTTGTTTTCTCTCCCTGGCTATTGCCACTGGAAACCTTTTGTTAAGCAGAGCGTAAATACCACCACACGGCTGCAGCCTTCCTGGCACAGGAGTTGCGGTTGCCAGAAGTGCTGCAAGCCACTGGAAAATGTTTTCGAAGCGTTGAGTCGTTTTCATGTGGCCTCTGAAGGGTTAAAAAGCTCTGGGCTGGAGTTCCTGAAAGCATAAGTATCTCCTAAATAGTTATATGTCTAAATTAATTACTTCTCTAATGGCATTTTTATCCCCAGTTGGCTTCCTGGATAATCCAATTTATTCAGGTAGTAACGAGGAGTAAGAAGCTGGCAGTTTGCTGCCTGAGACAGCAAAAACAGAGCAGGACCTGAGCTGTGAGCCCCTGCTGAGGCAGTGCTTGTTGCACCTGCTGAGTGGTGTCCATCCAAACGTCACCAAGTGCCTGTGAAGATGCTTCAAAAACTGGGGCTTTTCTCCCCAAACAGAAGTGTCCGCTCAGCCCCAGTATGCTGCTGGGCTCTGTCTTTGACCTGGAGAGGTTGTGTGCACTATGTCGGTATGCTCGTGAAGAGTCATAGAATCATAGAATCATAGAATCATAGAATGCTTTGGGTTGGAAGGGACCTTTAGAGGTCATCTAGTCCAACCCCCCTGCAGTGAGCAGGGACATCTTTAACTAGATCAGGTTGCTCAGAGCCCCGTCCAACCTGACCTTGAATGTTCCTAGGGATGGGGCCTCCACTACCTCTCCGGGCAACCCAGTCCAGTGCTTTACCACTCTCATTGTAAAAAATTTCTTCCTTATATCTAGCCTAAATCTACCCTCCTTTAGTTTAACACTATTACCCCTTGTCCTGTCACAACAGGCCTTGCTAAAAAGCCTGTCCCCATCTTTCCTATAGGCCCCCTTTAAGTATTGAAAGGCTGCAATAAGGTCTGCCCGCAGCCTTCTCTTCTCCAGGCTGAACAACCCCAACTCTCTCAGCCTGTCCTCGTAGGAGAGGTGCTCCAGCCCTCGGATCATTTTCGTGACCCTCTTCTGGACTCGCTCCAACAGGTCCATGTCCTTCTTGTGCTGAGGGCTCCAGAGCTGGACGCAGTACTCCAGGTGAGGTCTCACCAGAGCCGAGTAGAGGGGCAGAATCACCTCCCTCGACCTGCTGGCCACGCTTCTTTTGATGCAGCCCAGGATACAGTTGGCCTTCTGGGCCGCGGGCGCGCACTGCTGGCTCATGTCCCGCTTTTCATCCACCAGTACCCCGAAGTCCTTCTCTGCAGGGCTCTCAATCTCTTCATCCCCCAGCCTGTATTGATACCGGGGGTTGCCCCGACCCAGGTGCAGGACCTTGCACTTGGCCTTGTTGAACCTCATGAGGATCGCACAGGCCCACCTCTCCAGCCTGTCCAGATCCCTTTGGATGACATCCCGTCCTTCTGGCATGTCAACTGCACCACTCAGCTTGGTGTCATCTGCAAACTTGCTGAGGGTGCACTCGATCTTGCTATGTTATTGATGAAAATATTAAACAGCATGGAGCCAGTATGGACCCCTGAGGGACACCACTTGTCACTGGTCTCCATTTGGACATCGAGCCATTGGCCACTACCCTCTGGATGCAACCATCCAACCAATTCCTTATCCACCGAACAGTCCATCCATCAAATCCATATCTCTCCAATTTAGAGAGAAGGATGTTGTGGTGGACCATGTCGAAGGCTTTACAGAAGTCCAGATGGAAGTCCAAGTGCTGCCTATTTATCTGATTCCTTAGCAAGTCTCATCATATGTGGCATTTTTATAACTCTGCAGCCCGTATCATCAAAAGCATCATGTAGTTGGAAAATAAAACAAATGCCTCAGTGTTGCTAACCTCTGAAGTTGTGGAAAGAACCAGCTGACTTACCCATGAGATTAGTGTAGGGTCTTTCATTAGGTGGTGACTGTGAAGAGTGAATCTCGGCATAGAAGCTGCACAAAAATCAAACCTGACAGAAGAAATCTGTAATATGCCGATAGAGCTGTCTGATAGAGATGAGCAACAATCTTGCCTTTTTCAGAAGCAACCTCCCAGAATATTTAGAGTTTGATTCCCATGTAGCTGGTGTAGCTGTTTCGTGAGTCAAGCGGCTGTTTCAGTTTTTACCATCACCACCTTAAAACATATTTTCACTGTGATTTCACAGAAATAAAAGGAAAATGAGATGAGTTATTCTCAGAACTCAAAACTCAGATACCCAATGGAGGTAAATCCCAATTGCAATACAGTATCCTTATAAATCTCATTATTCCGGGACACCTTTTGTATATTTGGGTTCTGCTGATCCAGGAGCACCCACTACATAACCACTTTATGGCCTGTGTCCTGAGCTGGCTTCCATAAAAACCTTCTTGTCACACTGAAGTAGCCTAAGTTTCCACTATATCTAGTGGGTTATCACTTTGTGCTATGAAACAAGAACTATCTTCCCTCAGAGCAACTATGTCCAGCACTGGCAGGGTTGTCGGAGCAGAGGGCTTTTGGAGGCTCAGCAGTGGCTGGTAAATGAGTCGATACCATCATTTTTCCCCACCTCTTCATGAAATCCCTTTCATGACCAAAAAATATTTCTGCTCTCCTTCCACAGTACCTATCTGCTCTTCTACCTACTGACTGCACACGCAGGAGCAGGTCCTGCAGGTGTTTCCTTCAACACAAGGAGAAGCACTGAAAGGCCGTGTAATGGGGAAGGGGTTGGGATGTTACCTTGTGCTCTGTGCGTGAGCTCTTACCTGATGAGGCGTGCATCCCCCGCGACCCTGCACCGCATCAAACCTCTGCCCTGCAGGGTCACAGGTCAAGAAGACCCTGCTTTGAACTGCCCTCCGAAACCCTGCTGCCAGACACTCAGCACAGGCCCATGGTGTGCAGATGTTACAGACCCAATGCCTCAGACACCCAGGTGAGGGTGACTTCTGCTCAGGGAGAGTGAGTGTCGGCTGTGTTTGACTCTGGACTAATTTTTCTGTCCACTAGAGAGCACTCAAATACAACCTATAGACCAGGGACGGGTTGCTGGTGCTAACTGCAGTCCCCAGCTGTGTCTCACCTTTGGGAGTCGGCTGCCCCGCTCCTGTCCGGCACCATTTACTTGCACAGGCAATCCCACTGACTCCAGTCTAACTCTCAGCTCATGCTCAAAACCTGACTCTGGGACCAGTTACACTGGGATTTTCTACAGAGCTGAAGTCAATCAGTGATATGACCACATTTGCAGTTAGGGCTGATGTTTGTATTTACTTTTTATACACTGTTTTACTCCCAGTAGCTAAACTAAGAGCCTTTCACTCCCAGAGGAGTTTTCTCAGCCACCTGCCTCAGCATGAAGAGGGTTGCAGGGGACCAAGTGGGAGTGGGATGAAAAAGGGGGAGAAGAAAGAAATGCTAAAGTTTAGAAATCAGCAGCCTACAGCTCTTGTTCTCTGTGACCTCTCCTTGCATTAGCACAGGGCTTTTCTGCCAGAGAATAGATCATTCTCCATCCACCGGCCTGGGGCAGGACAGGCAAGGAAATACAGGGAGAAATGGTGGAGATGCAGCAACCATCCCCCTCCCCAGTGCTCAGAAAGGGGCACAAACACATTTGCTCTCCTTTGCCAGATGTGACTCAAAAGTTCTCCCCTTGGCCCTCCCTTTGGCAACCTAAAAAATATGTGAAAGAAGCTTGCAAGGACTTGGGCAAGCTCAGATGGCTTGGGGGCTGGCAGGTGGCTGCAGAGGTTATGATCTGACACTTGTGAGTTAGCCAGGTCCTCTGCAGAGCTTACGGTCCGATGCCTGTAAGATAAATGACAACCAGGTCCTGGCCTCCTTGGGGAACAGCTTGGTGCCAAATTGGGGACCCATTTGGTGAGCAGGCAATGGGAAACACCAGCGGTGAGGAGCGCATTGGAGGGCAGCTGTAGCGGAGACCCCAGACCTGAGAGGTGAAGGGGACGGTCCTCCCTGTCCCTTCAGCCCTGTCTGGGACATGGAGAAAGCAGGTTTGCACCAAGCGGCCTTTCACCACCTGTGCTGGAGGACTGCCCACTGGCCATCTTCTGCAGCCCCTGAGTTACCACAAAGGGTTAAAGTGAGGAAGAGAAACCTCCCAAAGCCTGTTAAAATATTGAGTGATTTGTGGCTGGGCTCTGTTCATTCAGTTCGATGCAAATGGACTGCAGCCCTACAGCTTAATCCCTCTCTGTTCCCCATGAGGGCACAGGGGTCTCCATCAGGGCCAAGGTGTGACCCTATGAACTTGTTCCAGGGTCACGTCTGTCTCCTGGCCACCGAGCAGGGACCAGCTCTTGCAGCACTGTATCCCTGCCTGGGTGTGATTCTTGGCAGCTCGTGGGTTTGCTTTTCATCTCCCCCAAGACATCAGGCAAACAACAGTGAGCTTATAAGCCCAGGGTGAATCGTCCACCAATTTTTGAATCCCTGGCAGAGGACTCTGCCTGTAATCATGGCAGGATGAGGAGAAATCAGAACCCTGCTTAGGGTATACTAAATAAAATGGGGGGGGGGAAAGCAAGGGCAGACGAACATATTTAAAAACAAAATAAATTGGCTATGAAAACACAGTTTAAAAGCTGAACATGAAACTTTGTTCAGCCTTGATTCATATTGGGAGAAATACAATATTATTTAATTACTGAAAAAGGCTGCACTAGGGTAATGGGATTCCAGTGAAATGACCAGTCACTTTATCACTCCTACCACTATTTGTTTTCAGATGACAATTACAAAACCCAGATGTGAACCACTAGGAGATTTTATATTAGGACTGGGCTTCTCTGTGAGTTTCAAAGGTAGCCAAAATGGTAGATTTAAAGTTCGCTCTTGTTATATGATGTGGTAAGGTTGTTGATAGCCTGTCAAGGCAGCCTTTTAATCTACACACCTCCTAAACTCAGGATAGATTTATTCTGGGGAGAAGGGAGGAGAGTTATATAGCTGTTCTTCATTATGCCTCATGCTTTCCCCCCCTTTAAACAGTTAACCTGTAATATGATGAGCCACATGTCAGGAATAATCTAGCAGAAACCATAGGTAATCCCTGCTGAAAGATAAACCTAGCTCTTGACCTGCTGCAGCCCTGGAATTAAAATTCCACTTCTCTTAAGTTTGGGGGTCCTAGGTAAATCATGGATAAATTTCATGGTAGCCAGTGAGGAAGAAAAGATGAAATTTCCTGGTTTGCCCCAGTTTAATAAAACCAAGCCTTAAAGTACAGAAAATTGTCTATATTATTCAAAAAAATCACATCTACAGTAGATAGATACAGTAAACATTTTTTTCCCAAAGAAAGGATAGTTTTGGGGCAGTTGACTCTTTACATAGGTGCAATGAAAAGAGTATTTCCCCAGATCAAAGAGAGGTGAAAGAACAGTCAGTAATTGCACAAATTTCCAGGTAGATTCCCAAATATGATGCCAAGTTGTTGCCAAGTTTTTCAAGTACATCTTCACCACACACCTGACCTAAGCTGTTGCCCAAGGACTTTATCTTGGTTTCCCTCACTCCCACCAGATAAGCTCTGGAGGTATTCATGTCCATGCTAATGTATTTGGTAGGAGATAAACAAGAGCCCAAGGTCTGCTTGGCTTTGGTGCTGACTCCTGGTTGCTCATTACCTGCGTGAAGTGTGGAGATGACTCTCTTTATGAGAATCCTGCCTGTGGGAGTAAGAAAAGGCTGAGGTTCATGGAAACCCAGGCTCCTCTGCTGAGCTACCCATCGCAGCACAGTTCGAGCTAGTCAGGTTAGAGCTGGCCAGATTTTGTTCCTGGATTTCTTTATAAAATTAGGAAACTTTTCAGGGACATTGTTGGAACAATTCCTCCATTTTATGAGTGATTCTGGACCTGACTGAAATTCTCCCAAATGGAAAAATTTCAACTTTCTGAATTAGCAAGAAAAGGAGAAGGGGCTGGGAGGCGAGAGGGTGTTAGTATGTTATTCTTCAGCATCTTTTCCTAAAAAAAAAGGTGTATGCAATTGCTCTGTCTGTCTGTTGCTCCATGTGTCTGCCAGTCTAACTGTCTGCTCCCCACCTAATAACATTGTAATAACCTGATGGCCAATTCTAACCAAATACAACAGAAGAGGAGATGGCTGGACAACTTTCAGCTCCTCCAACTATTGTAAAAACCTGGCAGCTCAATAGGTGAGAGGCCGGAATTTGCGTCCCTCTAAGGGAAAGACTGAAGCATATACTCAGCAGATACCTGTTTGATTTGGCTTGCCAATAGGCCAGTTGCTTCTTGTGTACCTCCAATGTGGGACGGAAGTATAAGGGAAGTACAGTACAGATGTTTTGGTAAAATGAGTTGCATTAGTTCTGCTGCTCTGTTTTCAATTCAAGATCACTAATCTGGCAGATGCTATGAGAGAGAGATTACAATGACCCAACCATTTCTTAGTTACAGCAAGCCAGGATAGTTACCCAGTTGTCCAAGGAGATCTCTAAGTATGCCTCTGTCTCATAGCGCAACCAGTACAACCCGTCTCATCAACCAGTTGTTCATACGCAGCCATAGTAGAAAGGTGAGTATCTTTCCAGGTCAATGCTATTTAATCCAGGAGCTGAGTTTTGCTCACAGATGTTTTACAACAAACATTTTAAGACAGATGCTCTGTCTCTTAGTGGGAAAGTGGCTGGCAGTCAGACTGTGGGTTTCACCAGGTCATGGATGTGGGCTTCTGAAATCTGTGTTTTTTAATGAAGATATTAGTGGTTGCAACCATAAAGGTGTTATAAAGCAGTAACAGTTTGCCTATCCAGTTACACACAGTGAGATTATTCTTGCTTAAAATTAGATTTTGACCTGCTCGGCATCTTCCTGTGTGCTGATTTGGTAGACTGGCTTTGCAGTCAATGGAGAAAAGGGTGTTTCTGGGACATGTTTCTGGGATCTGTTTCAGGTGCTCATTTCAAGATATGATGATTTGTGCCCTAAAAGTGCCTACTTTTCTCCAGTGGCTATAGAGGGAACGTAGCAACTAGCTTAGGTGTTCAGGTCTTACTTCAGCTGTTCAGCTATGGTTTAGTGCCACTGACCTTGTGTATCCCACATGGCCTCCAGCTGCTGCCCTAGAGGGCTGTGGGTCTTGTGCTATGTCTGCGTCTCCAGGCAGACGTCTTGGATCTCTGGTACATCTCAATTTACAGTGTCTATGTGTAGGCAATGGAATGAGCCCTAAATGGTTGACATTCATGACCTCAGAAGCAGGTGTCACCATGTTGGTGCCCTTGTGAGCATTAAATATATATGTACCGGTTTCAGCTGGGATAGAGTTAATTTTCTTCCTAGTAGCTGGTATTGTGCTGTGTTTTGGATTCAGTATGAGAATAATGTTGATAACACACTGATGTTTTAGTTGGTGCTAAGTAGTGCTGACACTGGTCAAGGACGTTTCAACTTCCCATGCCCTGCCAGCGAGAAGCTGGGAGGGGACACAATCAGGACAGCTGACCCAAACTGACCAAAGGGCTATTCCATACCATATGATGTCATGCTCAGCATATAAACTGGGGGGAGTTGGCTGGGGGACGGCAATCGCTGCTCGGGGACTGGCTGAGCATCGGTCAGCGGGTGGTGAGCAATTACATTGTGCATCACTTTTTTTGTATATTCTTTTACCATTATTATTATTTTCCCTTCCTTTTCTGTCCTGTTAAACTGTCTGTATCTCAACCCACGAATTTTACTTTTTTTTACCATATCCCACAGCGGGGGCGGGGGGGTGGTGGGTGAGCGAATGGCTGTGTGGGGTTTAGCTGCCTGCTGGGTTAAACCACAACATACTTATTGCAGTAACAGAAAATCCAGTCACTACGGTCTCTGGAGCTGAGAGAGTGGCACAGCTGATGCATGTCTAGTAAATCTCACATTTACGTTGTAGATCAAGTGAAATGAATCCACCCCAAATGCTTCCTTATCACACACCTCCAAAACAGTAACTACTTGTGTTGGGTTTGCGTGGCAAGGTTTTGGTAGCGGGGGGGCTACAGGGGTGGCTTCTGTGGGAAGCTGCTGAAGCTTCCCCTGTGTCTGATAGAGCCAATGCCAGCCGGCTCCAAGACGGTCCCACCACTGGCCAAGGCTGAGCCAATCAGCAATGGTGGTAGCACCTCTGGGATAACATATTTAAGAAAGGAGGGAGAAAAAAAAACTGCATAACTGCAGCCAGAGAGCAGAGTAAGAATATGTGAGAGGAATAGCTCTGCAGACACCAAGGCCACTGAAGAAGGAGGGGGAGGAGGTGCTCCAGGCACCGGAGCAGAGATTCTCCTGCAGCCCGTGGGGAAGACCATGGTGAGGCAGGCTGTCCCCCCACAGCCCATGGAGGTCCACGGTGGAGCAGATATCCACCTGCAGCCCATGGAGGACCCCACGCAGGAGCAGGTGGATGCCTGAAGGAGGCTGTGACCCCGTGGGAAGCCCGCGCTGGAGCAGGTTCCTGGCAGGACCTGTGGCCCCATGGAGAGAGGAGCCCACACTGGAGCAGGTTTGGTGGCAGGACTTGTGACCCCGTGGGGGACCCACGCTGGAGCAGTCTGGTCCTGAAGGACTGCACCCTGTGGAAGGGACCCATGATGGAGCAGTTTGTGAAGAACTGTAGCCCATAGGAAGGACTCACGTTGGAGATGTTTGTGGAGGACTGTCTCCTGTGGGAGGGACCCCACGCTGGAGCAGGGGAAGAGTGTGAGGAGTCCTCCCCTTGAGGAGGAAGGAGCAGCAGAGACAACGTGTGATGAACTGCCGCAACCCCCATTCCCTGTCGCCCTGCGCTGCTCGGGGTGGGGGGAGGTAGAGAATTAGGGAATGAAGTTAAGCCTGGGAAGAAGGGAGGGGTGGGGGGAAGGTGTTTTAAGATTTAGTTTTTATTTTCTCATTATCCTACTCTGATTTGACTGGTAATAAATTAAACTGATTTCCCAAAGCTGAGTCTGTTTTGCCCGTGACGGCAATTGCTGAGTGATCTCTCCCTGTCCTTATCTCAACCCATGAGCTTTTCGTTATTTTTTTTTTTTTTTTCTCTTCTCTGTCTGGTTGAGAAGGGGAGTGATAGAGAGGCTTTGGTGGGCACCTGGCATCTGGCCAGGGTCAACTCACCACAATACTAAAATGAAACTATATGGGTGTTGGAGATTTTATAGAAATGGGTGATTATCCTTCAGAAAGATAGAGGACAATACAGCTCTAGAGATAGATGTAGCCATTTATAGTACAATGGCATAGCACACACTTTGGATATTTTTCTCACGAGTCAAGTTTTCAGCTTTCCGTAATGCAAGAAGCAGCAACCACCAGCTGGTGAGAGAAACAATCAGACTGAGGAGAATGGAAATGAAGTCTCCTTGAGGGACCACATTGTTCTAGCTGGTCCTACAACCAGCTGTATCCATTCCCTCTTCATATGACTGAAGCCTCTGCTGAAATCAGTCACTCAGGTGTTCAAAGCTACAATTACAAAACCAGAATGATAAGTGCTACCCAAGCATTACACAGTCAGGTGAACTGGTCTGGGCTGTGCTGAGCTGCAGAGTAGAGGGAGATCCAGGAATTGTGGAAAAACTGATTGCATGGAACATGTTCTTCCTTCCGGAGACTCCATCAGAAACGTCCATATGGACCCTGTGCAAGGTTGGAAATACACCTATAATATTTCCTTAATCCTTTGCCCAAGCTGCCTGCAAGAGCAGGCAAGGACCTGTGACTACAGAGAGGGAAAAACTAAGATGTGAGGAAGTGTGGCTGTCCCAAGGTCCCGGCCAGTGCTGGCTTAGGTCCATCTCCAGGGTAGTGCTCTTCATTGCTCTCGCTGCCAACTTCTCAGCTCCCCACCAAATACCAAAGGTCTGGACCTTTCTTTCTTCAAAACAAAAGCCACTGTTTGTTGGATAGCTAAGGTTCACCCCAACCTTGCTGGAATAAGCTTTTGAAGGAATGAAGGCAAGACTACGGACAATCTTGACAACGAGCTAGGTTTCCAACACACAAGCCCATCAGCTACCCTGCCCTGGTCTCCAGCGCTCCATTTACAGAAGTAAATTAAATAACGCCAGGGAGCAATGTCAGCATTGTCACATTGTTAAAAGGATCCCTGGTGTGTTTTCAGCCTAGGGCTCTGCTGAACGGTCCCTGGGGGCAGTTCAGTTGTTAACACAGGCCAGGGACCATCCTCAACCGACAGCTTGTACATGGCCATCAGCCTTGGAGGCTAAGGGAGTTCAGCCCTGTGGACATAGGCTGATCCACAGCAATTGACCTTGGTGCCAAAGAGCAGTCCTACAGACATTTAATTTACCTGTATAGATGTAGCCTAAGTGGCTAGCTCTACTTGCACAATTATGTCCACCTGGAGAGCTCATGGGATGAGTCTTTACATTGACAACCTGTCTTACAATACTGTATTCACAAACCATCACTGTATGGAGGAAAAACTACTGAGAAGATTCAGAGCTGGGTTCACTTGCAGTTTCCACATTGCTAAATCATCAAGGCCCAGGAAGACCTTTAACTGTCCTTGTGCCTTTGGCTCTTATTAAAACTGCCAGCCCAGACTTAATCCGCGCTGCAGGGTGAGGCCCTACAGAAAGGATAGAGGCAGAATTTAACACCTCCTTGTTCCAAGTGCAAAGTATTGTTAGCAAACCAGCAGCTGCCTGCTGGACAATTATTTCATTTCATTTCATACAGGAACCAGTCATATCAAGTCATTTTCAGCTGCACTTTTCTTCTGGACACAGAGCAAGGAGCCCGAAATGGCATATTTTGACTTACTGACCTGGCAGGATCAATGTGTGAACCACAGAAACAGGCAGAGCTCCTCGTACACTGCTGAAGTGACCCACACACAGTGGTGTGCTCTTCAAGGATTTCTTCAGTATTGGGAAGTCCCATCTTATATATTTTTTCCTACTAAATTCTGATGATATTCTCATAAGGGAATGTGCTTTGCTCAGGTGCTAAAATAGGCACCTGGGGTCTCTCTGCAGGCTGCAGGGCACCCAAGACATCCACATGGTGCTGGTAGATGATGCAGAAGGTGTAGGACAGACCCACTCTTTTCTGAGGCAGCAACTGGATGTCCAGATGTCTCAGATGGCACCAGATGCTCACATTTAAGCATCTGAGATGGTCTCAGGTGCCTGAACCTGCACCTGAGCGTTTGGGTGGGTAGGAGCTGGCAGGCGGGCAAGGCAAAGCGAGCATGTTGCCTGCATCAAATATTAAAGGCAGAAACACAGGTTACCTAAATGCTAATGTCCGCACAGCCCACACCACCTTGCGCTCTCTGTGAAGAGGTGTAGATAGGCAGTTGTGAAGACATGCCACTGTAATGTATTAGGAGAGCAAGGTCATTGCTAACAGGGCATTTGCCATCCCACCCAGTAACGTGTATCTGTGGCTTTGTCCACACAGCTGTCACTGCCCAGATGCCCGCCTTTAACTTTGGTGGGAGCACTAAATAAATGTGCAAGGACTGCAGGATTTAATACATTGCATATATCTCTTTTTAATACATCTATCTAGGTGAAGGTATGTGGGCAAAAAGCTTGTTTTGATGCATATAGTAAAACTATGCAAAGGACCTGTAAGTGAGATGTGATTTGCTCATTTTATTAACTTGAGGACTCTTTGAGATGGAGTTGGAGCAACTCAAGATAAGACGGAGCTTCACCTGATACACCTGTAGTAAAAGCTCTGTAGCAGCTGATCCTGCAACTCTTACACACTCAGAAGTCCCTCTAACAGCATGGTACAAAGAAAAATGGGATGTGCCCACAGAATGCATTCTTGTCCACAGCCAGTTTTCCATCTCCCTCACTTATATACGGTACATCCTTGTGCTGGGCTGCTTTACATATGTTTCACAGCCTAAAGGGAGAGAAACCAGAGCTGCTTCCAGACTGCTGGTACTTTCCCCATTTCATCTGTGCATCGGGAAACACCTTGCTGCTATAAATCCCTTCGCCGGGAGATGGTGCTCCTGCCCCGGGAGTGATCCCTCCCTGCACGCCCGGGCACTTCCCGAGACTCCGCTTTCTGCTGATGCTCGGTCCCACTGCAGCCACTCAGCCCCTCTGCTGAGGTGGGTCTGCATGGCCCTGTGGGATGGTTTCTTCTCCTCTGATCTTCTCATGCTACTCAACAACTGAGGAGAAATAGGCCCAGGGCGTGAAAAGTCTACAAAACTGTTGGAAAAGGCAAGATGGAAAAGGAAAGCAGAAATGGTGGGGTCAAAATGCAGAACTGGACAGGAGGCCAGAAGATACAGGGCTGGTAAAAAGTAGTTTATGAGCTGCTTAGTTTGCCCCATGGTCTATGCTGGTCTCTCTGGGGCCTTTTAGGTGAGAGGCATCTCTCCTAACTGCCAGGTGCCCAGCCCAAATCACCCACGTTCCCTCTGTCGTGGAAGGACATACTGCCCTGGCAAGGTCAGAGAGACATAGTCTTTGAGAGAAGTGATTCGGGCCATGCAAAGTTCCAGTCAAACAGGACTTTGGATCACATCCTTTTCCCCACACAGACACCCACCTTCCTCCACACCTTCTCCTCCTCGAAGCCCAGCCCAGCAGCAGGCACAGAGGAGTGAAGAGAGGAGGACCGGGCTGAAGCAGAGCAGGTGGCAGGTCTGCTCTGGCCCTCTGCATGCCTCAGCTGACCCCCATGGCTTGTTGGTGTTCCCAGAGTACCTGTCAAGGAAACCAAAGTTGATACCTCCAACTAGGTACCTTGCGTTGTTGGCTGCACTTAGGCAGGATGGTCCACCTGTTGATACCTGCTCAAGGTGATGTTCCCAAAAGGGAGGGAAATCGGTTCTTGGGGACAGGACTTTCTTTGCCAGACCCCTGTCACTGTGGAGAACTATTGGGCTAACCTTAAGGACTTCAGAGTTTAGCTCCATTTGGCTGGTCTGCAGCAGAAAATAAACGCGTGGGATTAAGAGCACTGAAGTGAATGAGGGAACAAAAGTAGCTGTCTGAAAAGGAATAAATAATACCAAAGGATGGGAAGATAACCTAAAGGGGAAAAGATAACCCCCATCTTCCTCCCATGTTCATAGTGGTGAACACCTGCGTCCTGAAAGTTAGGAGTGAGCCAGAGCTGAGGTTCTTGGTCAGACTTTGCATTGGGATAGGGAGCAAAGGGCTTGGTTTTGGTACAGAGAAATTCTCTGTCTCAAGTGGCAGAGAAGTGAGAATGGCACAACAGCCATGAGCAGCGCTGGCTGGGGAGAGGGCAGAAAAGGGGTGTCCTGGGAATAGCTGGGAACTAGAAAGATTGGGGTGAAGTACTGTGTGCGATGTTCCCTTTGTTACGCTCCCTTGAGTGCCCACTGGCAGATGCTCTCCCAGCCAGGTCTCCCCTTCGGGAGTGGCTGATACCCCCAGGTCTGAGGAACCTTCGCAAAGGGGCTGGGAGCTGGAGGACAAGAAGTTGGGGAGAAACACAATAATCTGGGAGACAGATGAGAGAAAAAGGGACCGAATGGAGGTCAAAGGGTGAAATATGTAAAAATAAGGAAGCAAGGAGCAGAGCTTGAGGAGAGCTGTAGGAGAGAACTTCCCCTGGTGATGTCTCACATGGACAGCCAGGGCTGGGGAGGCAGCTGAGGTCTTTCTGCATGGGCAGACCAAAATCTCCATAACAGCTGTCTCAGCTGGGCTCTTTGGCTAATGCTGTAGGAATCACTTTCTGGAGGTATGGCTCTCCCTCCAGTAACTATTAATGGGAGGAAGGTGATTAGTTAGACTGAGAAAGAAGCCAAAATGAAGCAAGGTGAAGCGCCCCTTCTGACCAGATGCAAGCCTAGACTACCACCATAAGGACACAGGGCGAGTCATTGCCCTGATTTGGCATCTGTGTCTTGGTGCATTGACAAATTACCTGCTGACTCTGCACTTTTAAAAAAGCAAATGGGCTTTTTTTAAAAAAATTGACTGAGCACTCAACTGTGTTTTGACTTGCTATCTTCAGGTGGCTTATGCCAGACCCTGTTGACCAGATGCTGAATAGGACAATTTTCCCTGAGGGGAACGGAAAGTCTAATCCAAGAAGCTTTTATGTTTCTAGGAGGGTTGAACTCTCAGCAAAGCGTTTCCGTAAGTCTCCTGTCCCTTAGCTAGAGTGTAGCGTTCAAATAGAAAGTGATGTGAGACAAGCATAGCTTCAGACATCCAGATTGTGGTGACATAAGGTCTCTGGGCCCGAAGGAAAGCAGCCCTATGGGTCTTTGAATCCATCTGATGTTTCATGCATGGACTTTGTACCTTGATTTGCCTTATCTTCCCTGGCTATTCCCGTGCAGACAATCAGGAAGAATTCAGCTTGGCTTCAGTTTAAGTAAGTTTTGGAAGGAGTTGCTGGAAGATTTGGAAAGAAAATGATGCTGTTGCTTGGTTACTTGCTGAGCTGGCCTTGCTGTCACTTGTAGCCATCTCGCTAGAAGACATTTCTTAAGTCAAGCCACAAAAGCCTTCTTGTGTGGTCACTACATTAAAACATATTCTTCCAAATAACCACTAGCATCAATGTTCTGACCACTCTGAACTTGCTTAAGACTTGCAAATTTGCTTGAGCCCGACTGGCTTAGCTAATGGAAACAGCCACCAACACCTCCAGTTTTGAAGCATGGAGGGGGTTTGTCACTGCAGTTTATTCCATCAAAAAGTGCTGATGACAGGAAAGGTGAACATCTGTGGAGGAACAGGGCTGTGGGAACGTGGCTATGACACCAGGTACATGGTTATTGCTTGAGGATTTCCTTTCTGCCTCAGTTTCCTCCTTTGAGAAGTGGTCTTCCACAGCTGGTGGTGTTCTGGTTAAATCAAATACCCCCTTCTTTCCTTTGCTGAAGAGCATCTGTAGGGCAGCCCCTCTCTGGAATGCAAGAGTCTGAGGCTGGGACCTTGCCCACAGTTGCAAAAGAAGATACAGCCATGGTAGGAGAGTTCACCCTGCCCAGGGACTCAACCCCACATGTGGAAATGAATCAATGCTCCACACGCAAAAGTCCCCAACCACCATGGACAACACAGGAGGGCAAGCAGGGCAGTGCTGGGGACCAAGAGAGGGAGCAGAAGGAGGGAGACTGCAACAGAGGGGACAAGCCCAAGTGTCAGCCAGGCAGGAACAATTCCTTCCTGATCCTGAAGGACTCAGCATCCCAAGAATGTTCCCAGTAAAAAAACAGGCTTAGTGAGCTGACTGCCCCCTTCTTCTCCAAAACCTGCCCAGAAGGGCCTATTGGTGAAGGAAGGGAGAGACCGTGGTGGGACACGGTGCGAGCTGTTAAGGTATGGGAGTCAGGATCCCTCCTGGGCATACGGCCATTGGCTTCATGTTATTCGGGAGAGGTTCTCAGGGAAAAATTAGAGGCAAATATGGCCCTTTATCTTCATCTTAGGTTCTGGCAGAGTTCTGGTTCATTTAATACTTAGTGAACAGGGTGATGGGACAGTCTCAGAACCATGTTTTTCAGTCCATGCTGGAGGTAGCCGGATGATAGGTAAGTGTAAGAGCAAAGAGAGATGGAGCAAGTGAGCAGGGCTGGAGCCAGCATCACCACATTGTTTGAGGGCCACCATGGGCAGGAGCACATCGCTGTACCCGCAGCAATGGGGGGTGCCCTCAAGAGGAACAAGTCTATTTGCCGGTGAAGCCAAACAGACATAAAATCTCCCTTGGTTATATGGGTGTTTTTTCTGTATAAACTTGCTAATTGAGTTGTAAAATAAAACTGCAGCCTTTCCTCTCCAATTTCTGCTGCTGCAGCAGCGTGCTAATTTGGTTTTGGAAGGGGGCTGGTAGAAGGCGGCTCTTTGCCAGCGTGAAATTATGCGCAAAAGGTTTGCACTGGAAGAGAAAGGAGCCCGTCCTTGGAGCAGGGAAGGGCTGGGGGCAGGAGCTGCCACGCCGCTGTGCAGGGCTGGGGCAGCTTGGGAAGGTCCTGCAGCTGGGCTGGGCTGGGCTGATGGAAATACAAGAAAGCCCAGAAGGGTTTAGATGAAGCTTCAATGGAGAACAGATGGGAAACTCAGCGCTCGTGCACCTCAGTAGACGCTTGCGCGGTTGAGAGGCTGGGCTGAGGGATTTCACGTCTCCCTCCCGACACAGCCAGGCAGGATTTGCTTTTGGGGCTGTGTACCCACGTGCGCACATGTGTGTGCGCCAGCTGGTGTGGGCACGTGTGCCTGGTGCCTGCAGACATGCGTGTACGTGTCACTCGGGGCTGTGTGGGTATGTGCGTGCCTGTGTTTGGGTCTCCTTACGGATGGTGAGCACAGGGATCTGGCTCTCATCACCCAGCAGCACAGAGCTCCACCACAGGGGCAGCTGTGCACAGGGACGAGGATGGTGTGGTGCGAACCACTACGGAGGAACCTGTCGCTCAGCTGTGCCAGCTTGTACCAAGCAGGGATTTGGCCCTGCTGCCCATGCTGGGGGCTGAGAAGAGGACTGGTGCTGGGGTGAAAAAGTTGGGGGGAAAGAAAAACCAGAGGGCACAGCCTGACTGGCTGTTGCATCAATGTAATTTTAGTTTTTAAAGATACACGGAAAAAATGCAGTGACAGTTCCAGTCCCTGGGAATTTGGAGAAGCCTGGGGTTCCTCACGTGTGGCAGGTACACACACCCCAACACGTGGGAGGACATAGAGACCCAGGTGGCCCAGGGCAGAGCCCGCACTCGCCATTTTTGTACCCTTCACTGTTTCCCATGAAAGTTGCTGCATGAGAGGAATCCAGGCAGGATGCTCCAGAAACCATTGCAAGAAGCCCAGAGGTTTATGGATAGGCTTGTCTGCCCGTTTTCTGAAGCTCAGCAGTCCTTCCTGTCACATCATCCTTCTGTCCTTCTGCTGACCCTTTTGGTCCCTTCCCTGGGCAGCACTGGGAAGGGAGCGCTGCCGTACCCCGTGGCAGGGGCATCAGGACCACAGTCTGTGGGTCTGGGGCTGCTGGTGGAGGTGGGATTGAGAGGAGCAGGACAGGACAGTGTTTTTCATCCTTTCCATCTTTGAGGAAGGGCTGCCCTGAGCACTCAGCCCCGCTGCCGCCTGCCGCAGTGTTGTGAGGGCACCCAGCCGGGGTCCCAGCACCCCGCCCCCATGGGGAGCGGGGCATCAGGGCGTGGAAGGTCTTGTCAGATGCTTTTTTAAAGTGACCTTTAGCGTCTGAACAGCACCAGGCTGGATTTAATAAGGGGCTGACAGAAAAAAAAAAACCAGATAATGAAGCCTTCCTCTGCCAGCCCTTCCTCTGCCTCCTGCCCTGGCTGGGTGAGGGCTGCCGGTGGTCACAAACTGCTGGGCAGGTGGTGCCCACCGCACTGTGCAAGGCCCCGTGCAAACTGCGCAGAGCGTGCAAACGCTGTGCAAGCCGTGCAAACACCGTGCAAAGGCTGCACAAGCGCCATGTGAACCGTGCGACCATGCCACGCAAGGTGCCATGAGAGGTGTGCAGGTGGCTTCGGGCCAGGCCATCCCGCACCGCGTGGGACGGGGATTTCTTGGGATTTCTCGGGACATCGTCACAGGAGCTGCCTCCGTTGCTCAGCGCTCTGTGTACGTACCGAGCAAATCCGCTGGTTGGCATTAGAAACCCGCTCGCGATGCTGTGACAAAGCACCTGTAAAATTACAGCAGAAAGAAATCCGAGAGGCTGCAGTGACAAATGCTTGTGAGAAGCGATTGTTTGGGGGGGAGAGGAAAAAAAAGCCGTGTTTGTTTTGGCGCAACACCTACATTCCTTCAAATAAATCATCGCAGCACTTGTTTTTGTATTTGCGGAGAAATCGCAACAGACATAACCAGGGACTTAAGAGACTTGAAATAACATCCTAGTAAATACCCCACTTTGTTATTTTAATCGAGACCCAAGGAAACATCTGAATTTTACCAAGGAAACCCTCCGTGCAAGGGAAAACATTAGCCCGCAGCCCGGCGGGGGCTTTGTTTTGCTCCGGTGTAGGTCTCCCGAGGCCGGATTACCGGGGCTGATGGAGGCGCGGAGCAGCGCAGGGCACCGCGGAGCAGCGCGGAGCCCGGTCCCCCGGGGCCGCCCCGCAGCGGGTCGCTCCGCGCTCCCCCGGCCGCTCCCGGCCCGGCCCCGCCGGCCGGTGCCACCTCCGCGGGCACGGCGGGGTCCTCCAACACCGTGTCGGGGGTCCCCGCTCCTAAATGGTGGTGGCGTGTGCCCCTCCCACGTGGGGCCGGGGGGCCCGTCCACAA
>VYZW01062147.1:4983-18197 GCA_013401315.1 Balaeniceps rex
CAAGAATTATCAGTATGAATATTTTTGATTCAATGTTTCTGAATCCAAAGCAGCTGCAGAAGGTTGAAGTAGGAGTAGTAGTATTAACAGAAAAAGCTCTATTTTACTGCTTGGTTTTAGCAGAATAAGATATCATTTCCTTCAACAAACCCCTTACATGCACCAAAAGCCTAACGGATCAGAGACAAAAATTCCCACTGCTTACATTTCTGTTACAGATAACCTTAATGAAATAATTCTATATCTGATAAGAAATTTCCCTGGTCCAAGTCAAAAGTAATCCTGCATAGCAATAATTAGTAGCGTATAATAAGTAAGGAACAACAACAACAAAAAAAAGGCAAATTTATAAAATACAATTTGTCTCACTGTGAATCTGATACCAAACATCTGCAGACCATCCTAATTATCACTTCAGTTTCTATGAAGTTCTTTTAAACAGAAAAAAATATTCATACTGATAATTCTTGATGATGTCTGGCAACCTCTCCTACACCCCCCAAAAATCCCAAAACAATAAATGGAAGATGTGGGAGCTTTTTTTGGATGTTCTAATGGGAAATTAAGCCAATTATTTATCAAAAAGAAAAGGATTGACAAGTTTGTGTTTGAAAACAGTGGAGAATGTAAATATTAACTCTGTAATTGAAGTCAGTGGCAATATCTTACATGTAGGATCAAGCAATATGATTCTGTACTTTGCTAGGTTAATTTTACAGAGTTACTTAGCACTTGTCAGGTCCCCCCTCACACCATTCCCAATTATCATTCCCACTGACGGGTCCACTGTCTCGGAGAGCAGCCTAAGCATTATAATGATTATTATGTTGTATTTCTTGATGATATGGGGTACATTTAACAACCAGTTTCACTCGAAATCTAGTGTAGTACAGAGAGGCTGGGTATCCATACCCCTGTGGTTCACAGGCAACTGTTGCACAGGTGGGGCAGAAGATGCTCAAAAGAGCAATTTCTGGCTAACTGCTCGGGAATTGCTGTAAGGATTTTGACAGGTTGGGCAGGACAGTTCTTCCTAAAAAAAATTAAGATTATATTTCTGCACCAGAATCCTGAAAGGCCCCTCCAGCCACCACAATTCATTTTCATCCAAGCAGTTTCACTGGAATAAACTTCAATACATACATCAACCATCATACATTAACATCAATCATCAACGGTTTTAAATGAATTCAGAAGTTTGTCTCCTTGTTTCTACCAGATACAAGTCTGTCTATAATTAAATTTTTTGTACAAAGCACAAAATGGCTTGAAAAAAATAAGCCATGGCACTCAAAGCAACCTCAAAGAATTCTGAAGTAACCCACAAGACCTTTCTTATATGAGATCCTGAAACGAGGTGAGAATTCAGATCTTCCTGCCACTACCAGAGTCGTTACTGGAAAACTGGGATCACTAAGTTGCTTGGTTGAAAAAGAACTTTCTGATGGGTATAGAACTCAAAGGCATGAAGATTTAACATGTATTTTTCAATCAAAAATAAAAGTCGTGGTGCATAACAGTTTTATTTCAAATAAACAGATTAATTTAGCACTATACTACAATAATTTTTTTGTATTGAGATGCTATTGAAAACGTGTCACTTGCACTGAAACCCTAACTACTGAAAAACAATTGCTTGTAAGATATGGGCAGATAGATCAATGTTCTGAAAAACTCTCATTGCTGTTGTATTCCCAACAGCACTTGAACAGGAAGTCATTCTGCACTTCACAGCAAGTGTTCCTTCCCTTGTTCTCTTACACTTTTTAGGACTCTGATTTCACCCAACTTCATCATTCCTCGTAGTTAAGTCTTGTCAACTGCTGCACACCAGCTTCGAGTCTCAATTAAAGCATGAATGATCCCAATGCTTGGTAAAGATTTTTAACTTCACTCTGCCATAGGAATTCTATAATTCCAAAACATGCTCTCTAAACTGATTGATTTTATCAAACAAGTTTCAGTGGACTTGCAACTTTCCTGACTTTTCAGCTCAACCTTATTCAATAAACTACCTTGTCAGATTCTTATTACTCTGATTAATTGATCAAAGGCAATGACAGCCATAAACGTGCAAATGGAATGAACTCTGGTACCCTCATATTTCTTTGCAACCCATATTTGCTTGGGCTACTGAACATATGTGAAGTAATAAATCTCAAAAAATTGTTTATCGGGAGGTGTTGTAGAGATCAACCTGGGAGTTAAGCAAGCATAATTTATCTTGAGATAGAAAATTGCCACTAAGCTCTTAATAAAGGATGGTTTGCACCTTTTGCTGTGGTATCTTAGAGTTTATCAATGTTAATGAAATCCAGTTCCTACTCTAAAATGACTCCCTTCCCACATTAAATCTAAAGTGAAAAAGTTTTTTATTTGTTTAACAGACAATAGAGATGAAGGCTTTAACAGTGTATTTTAGTATCAGTTCTTCAAGTTGGTTATCTTGGTATAAGGTAAGAATAACGTCAGTTTACACCAAATCTAACTGAAGGTCATTATCTAGCCAAATATCTTTTATTTGTTGCTCTTTCCATGCACAGCAGGAATGCATAGCTCATGCCTCCACAATGGACCAGGGTAGGGACCTAGCTTGGTTCAGCAATATTATAAATCCAGCTATTTTTTTGAAAGAATAAGAGAGTGAGGAGAGAGAGAGAGAAGAGGAGAAGTGCGGGGCGGGGGGGGGGGAGAAAAAAAAAGAGAGAAAAGAGAGATAAAAGATAGCTAAGGAGGTATGCCTTTCATCCAGTAGAAGCAGGAATATGCTGATACCTGATGGCTCTCCAGACCTAATGCAAACTCCAAAGCTGAAAAAGCTATTCAAGTTTCCTAATGCCCAGCTCAATGCAGTCATACCGTTATTTCGGGTTGACTGAATTGCACCAGTTCAGGCTGCCTAAAAATCACTGTGCAACAGGCAACATAATGGTCCTTTCAGGAACAAATTTAGACTGTCTCATCTGCCCAGTGTTGCTAATATGAACACCATTAAGACAGCATTTAGAAGAGAGAGTTAGCACAAACATTAATAAGTTCCAATAGGCACACAAATGTCTTCACAAGTAATACGGCACTGCAGTAATACACCAGAATTCAAAATCATCACACTGCTTCTTTCTTACTGTCTTCAAAAGAGTTGCTGTAAAGTTCTATGACAAGGTGACCCGCTTAGTGGATGAGGGAAAGGCTGTGGATGGTGTTTCCCTGGACTTTAGTAAAGCCTTTGACACCATTTCCCACAGCATTCTCCTGCAGAAACTGGCTGCCCATGGCTTGGATGGGCGTACTCTTTGCTGGGTAAAAACTGGCTAGATTGTCATGCCTGAAGAGTTGTGGTGAATGGAGTTAAATCCAGTTGGCAGCCAGTAACAAGTGGGGTTCCCCAGCGTTCAGTATTGGGGCCAGTTCTGTTTAATATCTTTATCAATGATCTGGATGAGGGGATCGAGTGCACCCTCAGTAAGTTTGCAGACAACACCAAGTTGGGCGGGAGTGTTGATCTGTGTGAGGGTAGGAAGGCCCTACAGAGGGATCTGGACAGCCTGGATCGATGGGCCAAGGCCAGTTGCATGAGGTTCAACAAGGCTCAGTGCCCGGTCCTGCACTTGCGTCACAACAACCCCATGCAATGCTACAGGCTTGGGGAAGAGTGGCTGGAAAGCTGCCTGGCAGAAAAGGACCTGGGGGTATTGGTTGAAAGCCGGCTGACTATGAGCCAGCAGTGTGCCCAGGTGGCCAAGAAGGCCAACAGCATCCTGGCTTGTATCAGGAATAGTGTGACCAGCAGGACCAGGGAAGTCATCCTTCCCCTGTACTCGGCACTGGTGAGGCTGCACCTCGAGTACTGTGTTCAGTTTTGGGCCCCTCAGTACAAGACAGACATTGAGGTGCTGGAGCATGTCCAAAGAAGAGCAGTGAAGCTGGTGAAGGATCTAGAGCACAAGTCTTATGAGGAGCGGCTGAGGGAACTGGGGTTGTTTAGTCTGGAGAAAAGGAGGCTGAGGGGAGACCTTATCGCTCTCTACAACTACCTGAAAGGAGGGTGTAGCGAGGTGGGTGTTGGTCTCTTCTCCCAAGCAACAAGTGAGGCAATGGCCTCAAGTTGCGCCAGGGGAGGTTTAGATTGGATATTAGGAAAAATTTCTTCACCGAAAGGGTTGTCAAGCGTTGGAACAGGCTGCCCAGGGACGTGGTGGAGTCCCCATCCCCGGAGGTATTTAAAAGACCTGTAGACATGGCACTAAGGGGTACAGTTTAGTGGTGGACTTGGCAGTGTTAGGTTTACGGTTGGACTCTACGATCTTAAAGGTCTTTTCCAACCTAAATGATTCTGTGATTCTAAGTCTCCAGCTCAGCTGTGTCCTTTGTCTGCTGAAGGCTAAATCTTATCACACTATTGACAGTCTAACGTCAAGGAACTTGATTGTTCCCTGTCTTTAGCTCTCTTGTCTCTAGCTTTATCCAGAGAAATATATTCTCCAAAGACTGTGAGTTTTTGGAGTCTAGTAAATAGCTTACTACAATCAGTGCTAAGGCTTCTATTGACTTCAAAGGACTCGAGATCAGATCTTTGGTTAACCTGCAACGCATCAATACAAAGATGTCAAATTTTACGAAGTCTAGGAATTAAGCTAGCCAGTTTTGAAAGGCACTCTATTATTTGGCAATCAGATATAATGGGAATATCTGTACCAATCACAGAGAATTTCAGTTTGAATCAGATAGTTTCAGCTCTATGTTATCATTTAACCTGAATTCCATTTATCTATTAAACGTCTGCTAGTCTGCAGACTAAAGATTCAGAGTTTTCACTTTAAAAAGATTCAGAGTTTTCATTTTATGGCACTGCTATTTTCTAGTCAGGCAAATAAGTAAATAATTAAGATATCGTATTTATGCACAGTTTGAGCCTTCAAAGAGTTCAATTGAAGAGAGTGGTGAGAACCATCTGAGCTATACTGGATAGGGACAACAATTTACACTGCCAAACTCAGGCTACATCCATCAAAACAAGGAAGGAGTTCAGCAGTTCTGGTGTTTGTCATTACAAGCTGTCTAGGTTATACAGCTCCAACGTGTTGCATCATCTTTTGATGGGATGGAGCAAGAGTAAAAAGAAAAGAGGCTTTATATATACATATACATTTACAATGTGCACATAACTGTGTTGTATATGTATTCTTCTGGGAATAAGGAAGTGTGAAAGGAATAGTCCCTAAGCAGCTGGTGTGACAGCAGCCATAGGAAAAAGATACGAGTACCGCTACGCGGTCTATCGTTGCCATTTCTACTTTCACAAATGCTATCGTGGATTTGGTTAGAATAGGAAATTCTATCAAACTAAATAGAGGGGCAGAGAGCCTTACCTAGAGAATGGCCAATGCACCTTTCTGCATTAAAGGACATTTGGGTTATGTGACATTTTGGATGTCAGATAACATCTAAATCATAAATTTTATCTTCCTTTAGAACGAGATAGAGATAGGTAGGAAGTTCCTAAACAGGACAATTTCCCCATGAGTTTCTGCCATTTATGTAGTGTTGTTAAGAAGTATCAGAGCACTGAGAAATCATAAGATGACTAGTGCTTAAGGATTTGTCTCTGCTTGCAGAGACTTTTGAGTATAGCTATTCAAACAGCTTTAAACAGATACCACATTTTAAAAAATCAAGAGCATAAATTCTGGTGGAAGCTTTTGCTCAAGTAATCAATTTAAGAATCTTGGAAATAGTCTGAAGAGCTTTCACCACTGCCAGCGAACTGTGTAGTGACTCACAAATCCTACACTGCAAAAATAGTCTTAAAAATACAGAGTAGACTCAGTACCACCATATACAGCGTTGGGAAGTCCCTCTGTCTCCTTTGTTGGGTCTCTGTTGGCTTAAAAGCAAAGAAGGACCCCCAAACAATTAAGTACTCGCAATACAAGGTTCAATTAATTATAGATGTACATTAACAAACTACCCATACTTTGGCTAAAAAGTGAAGATTTAATGCTCTGGGGGGAGAAGAGACAGAAAAATCCAATTCAAGTGCTTTTATTTATCAGTGTAATAGATCTATAACTTAAGAAATAAAAACCGTTTGTCATAAAAGTAGCTGCCCTGTTATGTTTGTGACAGACCATTTGAGACATACAATAGTAATATCTGTGCCCTTATTTCCTGAATTAGGATCCTCAATTCCTTACCAATTGCTTAGAGTTCTTTTCAAAGTAGAGGACTTTATTTTCCCATTATAATTTTACACCAATTTTTATGGACTGGTAGAAAGCGCATGTTTTAAATCTGGGATGTTTTTCTCGGATTCAATTTCAGAATCTTTTTTTAAAATGCTGACCAAGTGTCCCATCATAAAGACCACATTTTAAGGTAAATTGTAAATTGTTGGTCAGTGGACTCTGAGAAGAAGTCAACGTTTTGAGGAATGTGTGAGCACATCTAATATTAAAAGAAAATTAAAATAATATAGATTAAGCAATGATCCTCCACAAGTCTCAAACTTCTATGGAAAAAAATCAAAGCTAACATTCAGTACAGGGTATTATGATTTAACAAGAGGGTACAAATGTTCAGTCAACTTCATTAGAGCCAAATTGTGATAGGGCCTTATTTCATTCAAAATAACTTCCTCCTCCTAAAAAGTAAACACCACAATGATAAAGAATTTACTTACTATATGCAGGTTTTGACTCATGGAACAAATTATACTGAACACAGAAATACACAGTTCCTGCAAATATTACCCAAATCTGAAATTGATTTCTTTTCAAACTTCTTCTTAGGCCAATTTGAGTCTTATATCTTTTGATTTTGTTGAACACTGTACGTCCAAAGTCCTGGTACAAAACAATGGAGACATTAACACTGTCAACCTCTCTGTGAGAAGTTATCATCTTTGAAGGAGGCTTAGAAACAGGGTCCGTTCACATTTGATGGTGGACGCTGACTACAACATTGCAAAGTAACACTTCATAGCTTGATCCAACTCAGCTAACAAAAAACGTACAATTTTTCCTTGTTTTCCCTGCTATTTCTTTGTCAAGCATTTTTTGTTCTCACATTTGCACTGTGATGAAGATGATTCTGAAAGTGAAATCCAAATTAACCATCCACATTATTTTGCATCCCAGTTTAGTTCTGTAACTGGCATCTTAAGGTTGCTCTAATTTCAGATATAGACTGAATTATTTTGAATATGCTAATAAGTCTGCTATTTTTCTACACACATATTTTTCTGGAACACAGTCTGTGATCTATGAAGCAAGTAATTCTGCCTATCAGCTTACTGCAAACATCCAGGAGAAATGTAAATGGCAGAAGCTGAGATCAACCACTGCTCCCAACCAATTTGTTAATTTTCATGCCATACTTGGGCTACATCCTAGTGTTTTTCTCCTCAGGCTCAGCTTCATTTTGTGACTATTTTCACTTTAAGGGTTTTCAGGGCATCAGTGCAGGATGCAGCTATATCAACCACAGCTGAGCCACAGATATTCTCAAGCTCTTTTTCATTTTAAATGGTGTTTGGTTTGTTTTTTTTTTTCTTTGCTATAAAAGGATTCTCATATGGAAGGACTTCAGGTTTTGCATTTTCTAGGAATTAATTCACTAGCATATTCATGACCCATCAGATTCTAATGAACGCAAAATTATCATCTCCCATGCAGTTAAGATATGGCTGTATCATGTAAACAACCTAAGACCAAAGGTCATGACAAAGCTAAGTTTTTGGGTTTTTTTAAATAACATAGAAAAGTCATAGTGTTTTCAGGATTAGGTACCCAGTTTTCACCATTTATCTAATCAATAGCTGCAGCAGAGATGATAAAAAAATAACTCGGGGAAAAAAGCAAAGATTTCCAAGAAATCACTGAGAACGTAAAAATATTTTCAGACAGAAGAGTGCATGGGGGAAAAAAAACACCTGATTTCTAGAACTAAAAATGCTGTTCTTTCTTTGAAGAAAGAAATAGAAAATGAAAGAACTTGAGGTAGCTGCAAAGTAGCGTGTGTGCTGTAGTTAGAGCAATAAAAAGGAACTGTACGTAGTTTTAGTTTGCATAATCATTATAGCTGGCCATTCAACCATAAAAGTGGATTTTCTGCTGTAGCAACAGTTTTAGTTTCTGTTTTTCATCATAAAACTAATTAAAAGTAGAGATGGGTTGAACTGTTAAGAAAAAAAAATGTCTGGGTTTATTTGAGTACTGGATTATCCATTAAGGCATATATCACTTACCAAATACAGTTCACTCATATCGAGTTCAAGCTGTGCCACAGAAAAAGCCCCAGAGGAGTTTAGCTGAAGCATACTTCCACAGACTTAATATCCCTAAAATTATCCCAAAATATGTTTTTTTTCCCTCTGACTTTCTAAAAAAATATTTCCTCTTTCCCTGGTAGTTGATGAAAGACAGCATTCTAATGTCAATTTGCTAGGAGGAGGCAATCGTTACAAAAGCTGTATGAAGTGTTTGAGACAATTTTATTAAACGCATACAAAACCCCTTTGTTGCTTTTAAAGGCTTGCTCTTAAATTCAGCTGTGTCACAGTCCTATTTAAGCACATGTAAAACTAATGGAAAAATTGCCTGATATAGAAATACAAGCCTGAACTCTGGGTAGCCAAAATGTTTTAAGATCTAATCCACCAAGCTTTCTACTTGCTTACTCAAGCATATGGGTGTAACCTGAAGCATTTTCAGAAAGAAGAGTAAATGGAAGAGGCAACTGGTGCAGTAGATAAGCCATATCGAAACCCAAGAGAGATTTTAACATGAAGATAATGGATGTTTATTAAGAACAGTTACCAAAAACTTGATAGAATATAGACCTGGAGGCCAGAAGATGGGCTAATGAACCATAACTTTCCATTTCACATTTCTAGAACTTCATATTTGAAAAGCAAAATACACAATGCACATGAAAACGCACATGTTTAGAATCCTTCATCCTTCAGTTACTAGTTGAATGTCCTGTCCTCCCCAGCATACACAGACACACGCATATATATTATTAGTTATTATATTTCAAAAGTACGTGGTGTGCTGGTATTCTTACCCCCTGGCACCTGCCTTGAGCTGCTGCTGGGGACAGCAGACCCCAAGGTGGCCAGACTTGGGATGTGCTCCACAGATCAACCCCAGCCACTTGTGTGTTATGACAGTCCTAACACCTACGAGTCACAAGTACTTGACAAGTTCTTTTCAAGAGAATTGAAACAATATTTTCCTCAAAACACATGCAATTATTTTCAGATTGTATACTTGGATAATGCAAACACCTGATCTTCACCTTTTGGGAAGCAAATGATTTGCATAAACCCTCCCCCTCCTGAATGTTACAGCTGTCCCATGGTAAGCCAGGAATTCAAACTCCTGTCCAATTTCTAATTAAAAGATGCGAATGAAAAGCTGACATTCTGTTGTGCCTGAGAAGACTGGGGGTTTTTAATTCCAGATCTGCAAATGATAGGCAATTATTTAGTCAGAGTAAGACTATTCTATGCAAATGTTCTAGAAGTTGGATGTTAATTTGACATTTGTAATATAATATTTCTGGTGCTCAAGTCATGCAGCCAGTTTATAATATTCAGACAAATATTGTGTTACATACCATAGCATTAAAAGTTCAAGTTCATTTCTCCTAAATGCTTGCAGCCTAGTAAAATAATTTAAATTCTGAAGAAATATGTATCATAAACTAAATATAAATATTATTAACAACTAGTTTCAAAACTAAAATCGCTTACAATGCAGGATTTAATTTTTAATAAACCTGTAGTACTCTTTAGGTATGTGTGGTTATATATGCAAAACCTACGGTGTTTTAATTACTTTATTTGTCATTGTTACAGTTTTTTACTAGAACAATTATGACAAAGATAAATGCTTTTTGTCATAGTTTATCAAAAGAAAGTTATTCAGATTAAGACAACATAGCAACCAAAACTGTAGAATAAAACAATAATTTCTTCCACAAAATGTACTGGTTTAGTTGTACCTAGGATCATCTACAAACTTATAAATGCACATTTTAATGAACAATTGTCATCTACCAAAGAGATTAAGAGAAGTATCAAGCACTGATTATAGCTGAGAAATAGAAACACGCGTAGAAATAAAAAGCTGGAATTTTGCATCCCTCAGAAAGAAGAAAAAAACAATTTCAAGAGACATGGCAAATTGCACATGACTAATGAGAATCAAATTGATTACCCTCATTTCTTTTACATAACATTCTCTTTTCAGTACAGGGTATACCCATTAATATCTACTAACGAAACGAGATTTTCTCAATTACCTGTATTTATACAACGGTTACACGTGCTGTTGATCAATAATGGTCACACAGCAGTCAACATTATTAAGGTCCTAGGGTAACTGGCCAGAGCTTACCTGTAAATCTACAATACAGTCCAAGCAGAAAAGGACAGTCCATGGAAATATAAACTGAAAGTGAAGAAAGGAGATATTCTTTTGTTGTAACATAACACTAACTCAGATTAGTTACATGACTTTACCTGCAATGCTTTTAGAAGGCTAAACAGACAAATAACTTTCAGTGCTGTGCAGTGTCAAATAACTAAACAGATCAGTCTTCAAACCTCCAGAAGGAACACCTCCATATTAGGGATGGGATCATGCAGTATGATTAGGGCCGAGTCTTTCACCTTGATTAGCACCATGACTTATGCTTGAGAGGAAGATGACGGAGTAGATACATCCATGGTCTGATTCAGTACAAGAAAATCCTTCCTTAAAGCCAGAACATCCAGAACATGAAAAATTTTATGGGAGCTGAAATTCAGAGCTTACTCTGAAATTTTGCAGTTCAACTATGCAGCCCAAAATAAATTTAGAGAAACACGTCTATGGTTTAATTTGTTTAATATTCATGTTTTTCATATTCATGTCAGTCATTTCTTTAGGTACATGCACAAGAAAGGCCTGTCCTACATCTCATTAAATAAGCAGACATTTGTATCCAGCAATATTTTACATGGCAGAGACAAGTTGGAGGCCATTTTAGAACCTCCAGGCATGTAGTCTGCCAGGTTAATACAAAAGCAACTTTGTTAGCTCAAGCTAGAAAACAACTCACATATTAGTATATTCCTTCTAGCAGAAATCAGACTTACAGTCCTGGGAGGGTGAAAACTGATGCCTTGTGTAGACCAGTAAACGCCAGTACCCATAGGCACTGCTAGAAGCTACCAGGTCCCATCACTAAAGCAGTGCTGCATGTCAGCCTATAAGAGAAATATCTCTACTGCATCTAATATTAAATTCAAGGGACCTTCAAACAAATGCTTTATTAGTTAAAAAGTTGTATTTTTAATTCCTCTAGCAGAGGCTGAATGAAAATGAAAATGCACATTTTAATTTAACCTCTGATCCAATTCTACAAAGTGATCACTTGATAAATTCTTCTGGTTGTTTAAGGCTACCACTCGGTACAGAAATAGTATTAACAAAAAGCCTTGTGGATTTTTTTTTTTCTTTTTTTAGCTTTTTCATGTATAGATTAAGCTAAAAGCTTCTAGACACCGTGTAGTTTACCTTGATTGCATGTAGCACATGCACTCTATGAAACAACTGTCTGAAACAATTTCAAGAGTCAAGTGAATAAAGATCTGCTTACACTGTAAAATTTTCCACGTGTTACCCATGGACACTCATTTCATAGAGTGCTTGTTGTAATTCTTCTCGCTCAACTTCTTCCCTTCACCAGCCCTCCATGCTTCCACTCAGGCAACAGCAGCTAAACTAAAGGTTGACTTAAACACAAGGATTCAAATGAATGTGTTCTATCACTACATAGACGGTTTTGAATGTCCTTTCAGGATATTTTAGATTGTTTCTGTTCAGAGAAGAAACTTGAGTCCTGATTCGGGCATCTATTGGACACGATTAGCATTATATTAGAAACCTATTGTTACGACACTTTCTATTTGATCCCAGTTCCCTGCCTCATTCCAGCTGGCGCATCATCCAAAGGAACTCTCTTGTCATGTAGTTTGCAAGGTCATCTTACAACTCCTTGGTTTTGCTGCCAAGCTTCCTTACTACTTATTTCTATATTTAGCCTTTCCTTAGCTTAAAGTCTTTTGTATAGGCTTCTTGAAATGCACTTTTTGCATTCAGGTCCCAAACTTGCTTGGTCTATATGGCTCAACTTCTACTCTCACCTAAATATCAAACCTTGAGGTTCCCACTGTTCTGCTGACTGTCAGTGAAGGAGTTTATTTTACTTTTCAGCCTGAATGAATAACAGCCATTGTGTCCAGCAGCTTCACTCAGCTTTCATGTCTCATCTTAACTCATACTAACATATATATATGCATGTGTATGAATGAATATACGTACACACTCATATATGTAATCTCCTTTACAGGAAAGATACAACTTTATCTATTGGCGCCAAAATGTTCACTCTTAGTTTTTTTTCAATACGTAACCATTAACTGCTGTGAAATTGTTTCTGAGAAAGTATCGAATCTCTGTAGTTCCTCTGTGATTTCCCAGCTTCAGTAGTGTCAGCCAGCCAACGCAGAAGAGACAGAACGTCTCCAGACAGCCTATAAATGCCACCTCTAGAATAATAACTTTGCAAAGTGAACAAGAGACGAGGGAATCCCATTAGGTTACTAATGACCATTTCTTTCCCTAGTGACATGAGGGAAAAGCAGGAGCTTCCTCTCAACCTGCATGCCCAGCACACAGCTCAGACTGAACTACTGAAATTTCCACAGCTGCCTTCACCTCACAGGTACTGAAGAGATCACTGTAGTCCTAATGATCAAGTACATTTTACATCTTTTAAGTGTCAAGTGGTAGTCAAGGATGGGAGATTAAAAGTTACACAAGCTAATTCAAGCAAGATTCTTTCCTATCTATTCTTACCCTAGAGAAAGGGGGAGATCAATTTTCACAACCTTTAGACTTTCTTCTGAATATTCCTGAACAGATATTTTACTAGCTATTAAAAGTAGGATCTGCTACTTGTTCCAGATCATTATTACTTGCTTTTTTTTTTTTTTTTTTTTTTAANTGTGACAATTGCTAAGTCCGCTCCCCTTCCTGTCCCAGTTCTGTAAAGCAGAAACAACTGTTTAAACAGCCTCATAAAGGACTTCAGAATGTGTGGATGACCAGTGCTATGAGAAACAAATACTAAGTGATGAGAGACAAAACAAGTATTATTTC
>VYZW01062148.1:0-36346 GCA_013401315.1 Balaeniceps rex
CCTGTCACTCAGATGAACTACAATCACAATTATAAAATTGTGAATTGAACAAAATGTTCACAACAATCACAGCTTAGAGATGTCTTAAAATATTCAAATTATATATACCATATATATACACACACACACACTTTGCATGTATATATATAGAAGGAGTAGGGATCTTGTGTATCTACATTTTGAATAAATAAGATCATGTGAGACTGATATCTGTTTAGTCCAGTGGTCTAACAGTAGCTAGTACCACAAGCTTCTAAGTTCAAGATAATTAGCTGCAGACAGTAGTAAAATGACTGGTCAATAAAAAGATTCTTTTCTTATGCCAGTGATGCTCAAGCTAGAGGTGGGTCTAGCTGGCACACTACTTGGTTGCAGGAGCTTCACAGCCAACCTGGCATTGTTAATTACTTAGTGAGACAGTTGGTGAAAAGTTCCATAGGTTAACTGGAAAGACGTAGCTTTCCCACCATATACGTGCTAGATGTTTCTATCCTCCAGCGTGTAGCAGGCAGTGCATCTGCTGCCACTACAGAAGCAGTTTAGGAATTTCTGGGTGCTAGGAGTAACATTCCTTCTAATCTTGATAGTCTTGCATGACTTTTTATTCTATGTCTATTTGGCATAAATGACAGGAGAGTCATAGAAGGCAACTAATTCATAAGAAAATACTTTTTTGCATGATATATAACATACCTTAAGAACTTACAGACATACAGGCCAATGGCCTAGGAGGATTCTGAAAAACACTAGATATTTATGTGAGTAATAAGAGTTAGAACAGGGAGCAGGCGCTGACTCAGATAATAAGGATTCAGTATCTAAGGCTTGCAAGCTTCTTGTGTAACTTCCAGAACATAATGTATGTTTGTATCTCAGTTCCTCATCTATGGAATGGGGATAATAATTCCTGGCTTCAGAAGAGGCTACAGGATAAATTAATTTTGTTAGCCAACTGTGCTGTAGAGAACAAGACTGAAGAGGTATTTTAATATTCCCTGTAATGTCCAAAGAGGCCAGCCAGACCTAGGAAGCTATTATTTTAGGCACTATGTATTCACAGGACACAGACCATGCTCAAAAGAATCTACTCTGTATATATGACATGACAAATAAACAAAGACGAAATGCAAGCAAGCAGTTTCAGAATGAACAAATACAATTTCAGATAGACAGATTTTAAGAGGTGGACAAATGAATTAAATGATACCTCAGCAACGAGTGCAGTAGTGCTCTCAGAGCTAGTAACAAAATCTAATAATGTTCTCCCAGGACACCTATAAACACAGAGATTGCATTCATATGTTTTCATTCCATTTATTGCTACTGAGTCATGTGGTTTAATTGGTCAGATGAAAGGCAATCATCACTTGGAGAGAGGGGAGGTTTTGTTAAGCAAACCTCAAGTTATGATTTATTTATTTGCTAGTCTTTTAAAGCTGGAATGCCTAGAAGAACTGCTCTGTTTAATAACATATGCTTGCCAAGTTGATTTTGCATTAGAAAGTTTCTCTTCATCTCACAGTATGCCTAGCAGTTATCTGCACTGAAAATAGTACCTTTATAATTAAACTGTGAAAATATACTACACTGAGGGAGATGACACAAAATCTCAAACAATTGACTCTAATATGTTACAGAGAAATAACTTTACCTTAATCTGCTTTTGGCCAAGAATTATAAAGATACAGAACATGTAAACTGTTTGGTGCATTGAATCGTGAAGTAAGCACAAGTTAATGCCTTAATGGTTCTGACTGTAGGCATACTAATGTCTCACAGAGGAAAGATGTAAGTGATATGTACTTTCAAAAACTGTTGTACACATTCCTTTTCAAATTTTTCTTCACCGTTGGTCATTAAAAGTGACTTCAGTGTTAGCCCCAGACAGGCAAGAAATGACTGGCTTTAGATTTTGAAAATATTATGAATGTGATTTAAAATATTCCCTTCTTCAAAAGTAATAATGAAGACCAAATAGTTTTCATCACACAGAAAAATATTCAGAAATCATTTAAATTCCAAAGCTATCTTTCTTCTTAGGAGGAGGCAAAAATACTGTTACCCTGCACTAATACACCTCAGATGCAAAGATTTTAGGTATGAAAGAAATGTAATAAAACTAAAAGATAGCTGATATTTAGTAGTCTGCAGGATAATTTCTGTTAAAGTAACTCTGGAACAGGGAAAAAAGTTTGCTTCATATTTAGAATCACCTTAAAGTTCAGTTTCAATTCAATGAGTAATTTGCAAAGGTGACTCTCAGACTTTAAAGGCAAGAATGATAGGCTTTATGATTTCATCAGAACTAAATAACTAAGGCTGATAACTTTTGATTGAGATTAATTTATGTCTTTTAATAAGATGACACATCAAGGAACCATGAACCTGTTCACTCTGCAGACCTGCTTTTTGCCTTAGCAATTTATAGATTCAGGTCTAGAGTTTGAGAGTTAAGAGATTTATGGATAAAAAAAGACAAAAAGGAAAAGTAAGGGTTCTAAATATGTGAAATAGCTATTTCTTTGAGGCATGTAGGCATGTAAAGGACAGGCGTAGATAAGTGTCTGTTGGCCAGAATAGCTACGGGCATTGCTCCTTAGGTTTAACATCCCATGCGCTGTGGAAACTGGAGTTTGACCTTTTGCTCCATCTCTTCTGGGTAAATGTTTTTGCATGATTTAATAGAATGGTATTTTTTATGCAGATGACTGTTAGTCATATTCTGAGAGGCAAAGAGAAATTTCTGGTAGAAACGAGCTCTATCAGCACAGTCGAATAAGCAGAAAGATTCTTCTAGCTATCCTAGTTTTAAGATACTTAAATAAAAAAATCAGAAAATGAGATTTGTTCAATGGATATTTGTTTTCATTCCTATATAGTTACTAGTAATGTGATTAACAAAACCATGAATAAACCATGTTTGTAGGTGTTGTTGGAGAGCTTTAGTAGATTTAGAATCAGCTCTGAGAGATTTACTGGAATTTGTTGATTCTCACAGCACTCTTCTGAATTTTTCATAGAAAAACTCTTTATTTTCTCACATACTTGTATCTGGACAAGTTTGTGCTACTGACAAATGCAGTCTTTATAAGAAAACATAAACTTAGAAAATTCCTGTGAATTTCAGCAGTTAATTTTTTATTGTCTTTGACTTATTGTGGCATTTTATTGTGGTATATGTGAGAGATTATCATATCTCATTTTTATTGTACTCTTCACAGAGGATACAGAAAATGCCAATGAGCTTTACCATTAAGACATAATTGTCATATACCTACAGATTAAAGAAGTGAGAGTGATAGACTGTAGAAGGGTAAAAATTACAGAATAAAAAAAAGAATAATAGTTTCTCTGAGTTTGCAAGAAAGAAAATAGTGTTTATAATGGAGCTGAAATGCACGTTTCTTCCCAGTACTCCTTGAACTAAATGGTTACTCTACAGCTAAGAATTACATATTAGTATTATTATAAGTAATAAAGATTCATGCAATCTCCAAATCTCTTGTAATACTTTTATCTCACTTTAAATATTTCAAATTTTATTAATTCAAATGAACTTGGGTTTTTTCGATATCACAGAAATCTTTCTTTGTTTTATGAAGTAGGTTAAATTAATACTCGAAATTTTAATGTTACATATTCCAATGAAATGATTGTGTTGTGAAAAATACATTCAATAAGTGACTTTTTAATTAAAGTAGGCTTTAGAATATCAGCTTCACCAATTTAGGCCTATAGTAGGCCCATGTTCATTCATGGTGCATTTCCATATTTATACAAAGTTGTCAAAGTCTATTCAAAAGTATTTAATGTTACATGCACTTTGGACTCGGCATTTTGAAGTGCAAGGTCCCGGTGGAACGCCAAGATGTGCTTCAGCACCGCGGACAGCGCCCACCCCCTCTCCGTTTAAGCAGTTATGAAAGTTCGTAAAAATTGTCTGTACTTTTTGGTGAAATACTTTTTCAAGGTATAAATATTATTTTTTATGTAAAATAGTATTTCACAGCAAAATTTCCTTAAAACAACATCAAATGAGAGTGTATTTCTTTGTGACAATAGGATTTCTAAAATGCTCAGGCCATGCTCGCACAATAGGTATTTTGACCTATCATTATCATTACTTGAACTATTTTAGCACTTTGGAGTTCTGTCATGGTCCAGGATCCCATTCTAGGGACCAAAAAAGCATAGAAATTGATCTTTTTCCTGAAGAACTGACCAAGAGTTTGTGATAACCATGATGAATGGTTTAAGCTGATACAAATATGAGTTGCTACTGAAAAGGACAGTCTCTCCAGCAACTTCCCTGTGTTGACATTAGTGATTTTTGTGATGAGTTAGATCATGGATCCTAAATAAAAACTCCATGGTTTTCATCTAGATTCCTAGTTAACTCTTGCACTTTTTCTTCCCCCAAACCCCATGTTTTTGTGCCATGAAATTTTCCTCCACATGAGAATTGTTGAGCCAACCCTAAATGCAGGTGGCTGCTAGCTGTTTGATGTGACAGAGCGGGTGTAAGTGAGAGAAAACCTTTAAGGAAATGGAGGGATAAAAGTAGACACACTCAGCTATACAGCATTCCAGTATAAGGCATCAATTAGTAACAGTAAATCCAACATTGCTATCATGGGGATCATGGCTAGAGACAACTGGGGTGAGGCAGTCAACTTGCATATTAGTTTTTTATAACTGTTGTGGTTTAACCCGGCAGGCAGCTAAACAGCACACAGCTGTTCGCTCACTCTCCCCCTCCCCAGTGGGATGGGGGAGAGAATCGGAAAAAAAAAAAGTAAAATTCATGGGTTGAGATAAAGATGGTTTAATAAGACAGAAAATGAAGGGAATAATAATAATGATGATAATAATAATTATAATAATAATAATATACAAAACAAGTGATGCACAATGCAATTGCTCACCACCCGCTGACCAACACCCAGCCAGTCCCCGAGCAGCGATCGCTGCCCCCTGGCCAACTCCCCCCAGCTTATATACTGAGCATGACGCCACATCGTCTGGAATAGNTATCCAGAGTACCAAAGAGCAGTTTCAAGATGCTATAAAATACAGAAGAGAGCCTCAGATGAAAATAAGTAAAACCATAAAAACTCTTTATTGAGCAATAATGTAATAGTCCTGGCTAAATCCAAGCATCCATTCATTTTGTCTTACATGACAATTTTTTTTTCCTCTGGCTTTCAATAAAGATATAAATGTAATTTATATTTTGCAGAATCAATAATCAAAGGGCAAAAAAAGCAGGCACTCATTTTCTACAATTTTGTAGTGGTGGGTTCTGAATCAAGAATGACTTCTTTATTTTTAAACATAACGTGCATTAGTACACAGTAAAGTAAAGATATCTGGCAGAACCTTGAGTTTTCTGCAATTATTTGTATACAGATGTATCCAAATACTTCATTTATTAAAAAAAAAAAAGTTGTGCATTTTAAATCTCAAACCAATTTTTAAAAATATGCCAGCTTTCATTAGTCCTAACCTGCTTACTTTATTTTAAAGCTGTATAATCAAGGGCCAATATGAGATTTAAAACTAAAACACAGTTGTTTTGATAGGGTGTTAAGAATCCTGCTGAGCTCATGTCCTTGCCAGTAGGTGGAGCTAGCACGTAATATGCTGCCTCCTTGCTTCCTCCCCCTCATCTCTCCCCCCCCTCCCCTTTTTTTCGCCACAACCAATTTTCTGATCGATGCTGGGATTCAGAGTGAATCTCAGAACAGGAAGCAGGCGAAGGGACTACAGAATACTGCAGAGCTTCCTTTGTTGCTTTGATGGGGAGGTTCTTTCTTCATTTCTTTCCTGTTTCATTTCAGTGAAATTAAGAGTTTACAAGCTTCTTTGCCCAGGAACCTGAACCTGCAGTAGAAGGAGCCTCATCATCTACAAGTGTATGGATATTTCTTATGCCATGATTTGTAATTCTCTTTTAATCAGGTAAGACAACATGGTATTTCATTAAAATGCTTAGGCAACAAATTCCAGTTGTTTTGTACCAAGATTCTTCTCCTGTGGTGCCACACCTAGTTTTCAATTAATATTAATAGAGCAAGAGGAGAGGAAATAATAGCCATCTTTGCCACTGCATAGATTTTTCACAGTATTTAAATAGGTCTTAGCACAATAATACAAAATGTTGTTCTTTTGAGTTCTCTGGTCCTACAGTTTTTTAAGATTGTATGTTTATAACTAGAAGCACTTTTGAGCTTGTATTATTCATCCTAATTGTGGTAATTTGTTGCTGTTGTTTTGAAGTGGTCATCCACAAGTGTTTTCTTTTTCTACTGGAGGTTATACTGGTGCTGTATCCAGAATACAAATTGGAGTGTATTTTAAAGCATATGAATACATCCCTAGGATTGCCCAGTTTTAATGCAGAAATGTGCTGTTGCTTCTTTATACCGTCTTCAGTCAGAAGCTTTCTTTACTTCCTAAATTCATTATTTCTTTTCTGTGAGGTGTAGGAGATTTACAGGATTCTCCCCTCCCTCATCTCCCAAAACAGCTTCTCCTTGATGGAAGACAGAATGGAGGACTTGTCTGTGATTAAACATGGTTTTTGCACTACTGCAAATATCATATGAAACACGTGTTTCGTGAATCATTTTTTATATATATGTGTGTATATATATGTAAGAATGAACTTTTATTGGAAAAATCTCATTCCATATTGCATGAGAAAGAAAAATATTCTTTTCATTATTTTTTTTTTAGATGCATGATACACACTGGGAGAGACAGCAGAATGACTCAGGAGGTGGGAAGCTCATGCAGCACCCCCTGACTCTTCTTTCAAATCTTCTGGGTTTTTTCTTACCTTCCCTTAATTACAGCAATAATTTATTTAGTCAGGAAAAACAACATAGAAATGCATTGACTTACATAGTCACAGATCAGAGAAAGGGCTTGGTAGCTAGTATGTGAGAAAAAAGAATGTGTGATTAATTTAAATGCATTTTGCTTTCTATTATAAGGTGGTAAGTAGGAAAGCACTGACTCAGAATTTTGACACACCTGTGTAAAGGTAAACTTTTTTTTAGCAGTGATTAGTGAAGCAACAGAAAACTGTCTGTTGGGATTTGAATGCTAGATGCTGCCTTGGCTTTAGATAATTCCTTAGATATATGTGAAATGTTAAGAAGGTTCACATGCATTCTTGCTATCTATGCATGTTGCCTGCTTCGTTGTATTTTTCTGATCAATGTTTACAGTATGTATATATGGGTATGGCTCAGCCATTGTAGTGCCTAAAGATATCTTCACTAGATGGTAAAGGATCATCCATTCTTGAACAGATCTGGAGAAAAGATGAATAATCGCATCCAAATGATCTGCAGTTTCCTCCAGTGACAAATGCATTAAATAAACGATGCTTTCTTATGTCTGTAGGCCCCAATTCAACAACAAACAGGCATGTCAATGGGATGACTCACATTCTTAATATCAGGCAAGTGGATAAGTACCTGGCTCTGTTCTCTTGATTTTTAAACTGCACTAATGTTCAGGGAGAGAATAACTTTTTTTTAATCCCAGAGATTTTGCAGTGTTCACAAAATACAGTTAGTAGGCCAAACTAGCATGTAGCTTCAAAGATAAGCTTTAGATTTACTTTTACATTGAAAAAATAAAAAGAAAATGCACTGAGTTGTTACAAGCCTTAAAGGAAAATACTGAAACTGAATTCTTACAGATTTTGAGTACATTAATTGTGAACATTAGTCTCTGGGAAATACAAACACATGAACAGCCATATCGTATCAATGCATGATCCAGTTACCTTTCAGTAGCAATGGCTAAAGTCAGATGTTTCTGGAGGAGTTCAAGAGAAAGTTGACCCTAAGAGAAAACTGGCCTTCCCTAACCTTTTGTGAAACTTAATTTTAGGGAATATTTAAGCCTTCTTGTTATTTTTGTTCATCTGAACTACTCCAATTGAAGTGTACTCTGTACACATATAAGCATCAGATCTCCACAGCAGAGACCAGCAGACCCACTCTGCAGCCAGAGCAAGAGCCCAGCAGCAGTTACACTGCCAGCGCTGCTTGCTCGATTTCTTCATCACAGACCTTGATGAATGGGTTTGCTGGGTCACTACCTGTAGCCCTGCTCTAACCCCCAGTAGCCCCTAAACTCTCCCCCGGAGGGTACAGAGAGGACACTGAAATCTAATATAGCCTATCTGCTTGAATTGTACTAGACACCAACGAATGCAACCATAATCCCTCCTTACGCATGCAGCTCTTGGCTGGAGCACGAAAATCACAAACAAGCTTTTTACTTGTGTTGCTTCCATTGTTTTAAGGGCACACACACACTCACGCCAACTTCTCCAGAGGACAAACTCGATCCTTTGCAGCGGGAGACCCTGGTCCTGTACTCCCCCAGAGTGGGGGCAGCCCCTCGTCCATCAGAGCCCCCCTAGTTCCTTTCTTTGCCCTCGGCCCCAGCTTGCTGAGCAGGCATCGGGGAGCCCAGAGGCCTCCTTTCTAGAGGCTTCCTGAAGACACTTGAAAGAATCCATTTCTTGTCCCTCCTCTCCTCTCACCGACACCTACCAGTCTAACAAATGCTGGGTTAAAAGACATTTCTGCCAATGGTGACCTGAATTTCCTGTTCTTCTCTTATTGTCTTTGAAAGACAAATAATGTATCTGATTTCAAAGAGGTATTAATGAGGGGAGGCAAATGATGTTGTGAATCACTAAATATCGTAAGGATAAGAATCATTAGAAAAGCTAAGAAGGAAATCAGTAATTCTGTAATCACGGCATGTTTGGGAAGATATGCAGTAAAGAAAGTCTGGGACCATAATACTGAAAGAGGACAATTTAAAGAAACATTGAACTGAATAACATGAATATAGTTATTCACATTCCTATTGTTTCCCAGCTTGCAACTTTACCTCTCTTATTTCTGCTCCTGAACCTACTATTGTTCCTTTTTCTACCCTTACCTCCAATTTAAGTGAGGCTGCTTCCTCTTCCTGCCTCTTACTGGTTTGGGACCAGCAGAAGGGCTTTGCTTCTGCTCCTAGTTTCAGCATTTGATGCCTCAGCAGCTATCATTATCAGTTGCACTGAAGGGGCTGCTAATGCTAGGCAGAAACACAGTCAACATGTGTCAGCTCTGTAAGTATTTATTGCAAGCCGCTAAGAAGCTTTTTCTGAGCATATTTAGAAATTATTTTAGAGAAGTGCTGAATGGCCAGATTTCAATAAATTTAAACAGGAGCAACAAAATGCAAACTCTTATATTGCCTAAGCAGCCTACTTGACAAAATACAGAGTAAAGAGATTGTAGCAAAAGTTCTCAAAAAAATTGGCTGGAAATACATTTTAATGCTGCAGTATTATCAACATACTCATTAAATAATCACAAAAAGAATTTTTAACCTTCCTATTAAGAAACCCAACAACTTAGATTTATTGTTCTTTGCTTTTGGTTTTTAAACTTGTAGATTAGTGAAATAACACTTTCAAACTTTTCCCAATAAGCAGACTACAAATGTACTTTATTAAATGGTGAAGTTTTTGTTTTTAATAAGCATTCAAGTTGAAAGACATAAGAATTATCATGAGGATACATGGATCCCCATCGTCAAGTTAAGCTTTTCTTTCTAACTTCATTGAAAGAAGTATCTTGCCATTTATAGAGACATTAAAGAAAGAAATCAGGATGAGGTGAACAGCATAAACCAATTTAGTCTCAACAATTAAGGTTTGGCAAAGCTGAAGGCATGGGAAAGAGATTCTCATGATGGAAACTATTAAGCAAACGAAACTCTGTCAGCTCCATTCATACTATATAGAAAAAAGTTTAAAAAATATTAAAAAATCAGCAATAAGTTATTTTTTTAGGTGTTTCTATGTGAAATTCACTGACTGATTCTATATGAAGTTTTCTTAGGTTTTGTGTAATTGTGATCACAGTTGCTTCTTGATTCTTAGCTCAGCTTCCCTTAAATGTGGGCAGAATCTGATTTTGGCCAGATGAATTCTAATTTTGACCTGCTAATGCTAGCCAGTTCTCACTCATCTTCTTTCCAGAGATCCTCACATGTACCTCACATTATGTGGTGAAAATGCAGATTTCCTCCATCAAGAAAGAGGATCGTGTTCAATAAGATAATGATTGCTCCATGCAGTGTGTAGTTATCTTACTTGGACAAACTGATAACATATAACATTAGCAGACATGCATTTTAGGATGATGGATGTCCAGGTTTTGAACACTCAGCAAGTGGTCTTCTCGTGGTCTAACATGGACCTGTCATATGACAGGAGATGCCTGATTTTTATGCCATATGATACTGCTTGTCTGGTCTTAAATGGAGTTGTAATCTGCAGCTTTTGAGTACATTTAGAAGATGTCAAATGACCCACTCCAGCCAAAAAAGTTGGGTACCATTCAATCCTGCAGTAAAAAGCATGACTGCAGTAGGTTTAGCCAGCTCTCAGCTTAGTCCTTTGGTTTCAAAGGCAGCGTATGTGCTTTATGGAACTGCACAAACCCACCTGATTATTTTCGCTACCCATTTGGCCTGCTAACCTATCACTCCATAGCACTCCAGTCACTGGTACTGAGCTATCTAAATTAAAGTTACAATATTTCCACATCTACTGCTGTCATTCCTCTGACAGCAGTGCAAATTTTGCTTTAGTTAAATTATTACCAGCAGGCTTTCAGAGTGGGACAGAAACAGTCTTCTTGTTTGAATGAGTGTTATTTATACATTTTTTTTCTATACCATCCTTACCACGTCTCACCCTCCTCAGTGTAACTGAAAAATCATCAGAAGAATTTGACCCCAATGTAGTTTCGTTTGATGATAAATGTAAATGACTCACACTGAAATTAGGAGTCTGACTCAAGTTCTCTAAAGCAATACATTGTGTTCTAGACTCACCCATTTGCCTCAGTAGGATCACAGATATATTAGGAGTTCCACATATGTATACAAAATGGAGTCAGATGCATGCAGAGAAATTTGACAGTCTCTGATCCCCAGAAGAATAGTGGCCAGAGTTTAATGCATTGTAAGCTGCATACAGATAGAGCAAGATCAGAAAGAAGTGTCCTTTCCCTACACACTGTGATCTGAATTTGCTGTTTAAAAATGAGTTCCATACATATGTGCCAACATAAAGAAGGTTTAAGTAGCACCCAAGTATCTAAACAGACCATGTGCTTATAAGGAAGTTTATGGCAAATGTCTATACCACCACAACTATTATGAAATGAGAACTCTGCCCAGGATATTTGAAATTTGACAGGCTATCTCTAAGTATACTCATTGTATTTTGTTTATTAGTAAATATTTGTACCAAATGCAAAACAGTGGAAAATCCTACCTCTTGGGCCACAAGGCAAGCTTTGTTACATCAGTTTTCCCCACTGGAAGTCTCTGGAGAGGTTATTCTAACTGGGACTGTGGCACGCAAGGTCACATCACAAGAGTATAACAGGTGTATTTGTAGAGTGCGTGAGCTCCATATGTTTTCTCTTTACTGGGAGTCAATAATGAAACCATGGAAACTAAAAGATAAGTACTGATACCAGGCAGAATGAAAAAATCTTCCATCTGTAGTTGCTTCTATCTGTAGTTGCATTAACCTGAAAGCGGACATGGGGCAAACACTGCACGATTGTTTCCAGATTGAGACTTCAGTGATGGCTGCACAAACATCCTGATGGCAAATGCATTCGCACACATTAGATTTTGCAGTGCAGGGGCAGGTTTCCATTTTGCAGAATGGGAAGTACCACAAAAGTGCTGACAGTAGACAGCCTCCTAGGTACCACGATAACACTACTGAAAAATTCTCCTAGTGAAGCAATGAGAATATGCTTTGAAAATACTGGGGTGCAAGATGAGCTAACCTTTTATTTTAATTTGCCTTCTGGAAAATACTAATAGACAAAATGGAAAGCGCCCAATTTTACTTTCAGTAGCAATGGTAAGATGCAAATCTTAAACTTATTAAGGAAATCCATTTGATTAGGAAGCAATAGACTGTAAGTGTTACTGGGCCACATTTATGACAGTAACTTTTCAATAGAATAACATTTTACATCCTGCAAACACTTTGCTTTTGTAGTTTTGTTGGCTAAAGATATGCAACAGTCAGAATATTTTCAAGAGTTATTGTTTCAAATGGTTTTTTACATTGTTTTCAGTTAGTTAACATTTAAAGTGCTCCACAGCCTTTACAACATTTGTGACTGTAAAAAGATATTTGTGCTTTTGACAGCTGTAGTTTTTATGAATTACATGATCTTTGATCTGAAGAAAAGCTTCGGCCCTCTAAGCCAAGCCAAAGGCAGGTTAGCCTTCACACAGACAGAAATCTCCACCAGTATCCTTCAGGAAAAAAAAAAAATTATTACATTTGAATGTAAGCTTCAGGGTATGAAGATGATGACCTTTAATATTATATAGGACACATGGGTGCTATTACTCATGCTGCTATCTTGCTCTGTGGAGCAGCAGAGGCTGGGAACTCAGAAGCATTCTCCATTGCTGGGAAAGGGATTATATTGCTTTTCTCAGTATTGACCTCACTCCAAATTAGTTTAAGGATTCACACATTCTCAAAATAATCTGTCCTTAGTGAGAAAGATGATGGGTATGATGCAGAAATTGAGTGAGCTGGTATAAATATTGTGAAGATGGGTGAACACCTCTGAAACTGTGACACGGAATGGAAATATCCCCTGGGAATCTAGAGAAGAGAGATTGATGAGGGGAAAGCAATCGAATGTAGAAGGAAAAAGAGAAATTTTAGGAGGGTACACAAATTCAGTTCACACAAGAAAAAAGCAGAATCCATTGTAAAGCAAATATTGAAATGTGCATCCCTGTTCCTGTACAGAGGTGAGCAGTGTAGTGTACATGGCTCCAGTGGGAAGATCTCCTCGCAGTGGTATAGCCCCAGGTCGCAGGTGATACTGTGAGCAAGGAACGCTTGTGAGAACTCTTTGGGGAGCTCTTGTATTCCCTCTAATCAGAACCTGTTTTGCTGGCTCAAACATAGTGGGAAAGGAAAAACTCTCCTGAGGAGGTTTTCGACATCTGCTCCCTTGCTTTATTCACATGTACCAACAAATGCAAATGGTATATACTCAAAGAAAATTTACAGTTAGGAAAGTATTCCGAACTGGAGTAAATTGTTAAACTCCACTGAACAAATCTCAGTTCCAAATCACCCAGGAGAATGGGCTGCAGTTGTATTTTAGCCTAGACTTTTGTAGATTATCCTGAGCAAACCTTCTTTTTCCCATAGTTATAAAATGATACTATAATGAACAAGCCTCCCCTCCTTTTTTTTTTTTTTTTAAAGTTGCCTTGCAACTGAATCTGCTTTTTCAAAGACAGTGACTGAACTTTACAGCTGTTGGTTCTCTGTGGTTTGTTTCATGAGTTTTTCCCCTCTTATGAAAAAATTCAGGAGCTAAAATAGATTAGTTTGGGGCAGATACATGGTGTAACTATTCAGCTTTCCATTTCTGGCACGTTCCCATACTTGAGTAATAGCACAGAAGTTTTCTTCTTTTAACTTCACTACCCAGGGAAGTGATGTCTAAGTATAAAAAAAATGGCACCCATTTTATTGCAATAATACTTTTGCCATCAGGTAACTTACTAAGGGATTCTCATGAATTTGGCATTCTAAAAAGGTATGTTCCAGGTGAGGCTCTTGTTAAATCAGGGAACTGTTATAAGCCATTGTCATGGTCTAACCCCAGCCGGCAACTAAGGACCACGCAGCTGCTCACTCACTCCCCCCTGGTGGGATGGGGGAGAGAATCGGAAGGGTAAAAGGGAGAAAACTCGTGGCTTGAGATAAAGACAGTTTAATAAGTAAAGCAAAGGCTGCGCACACAAGCAAAGCAAAACAAGGGATTCATTCACTCCTTCCCATCAGCAGGCAGGTGTTCAGCCATCTCCAGGAAAGCAGGGCTCCATCACGCGTAATGGTTACTGGGGAAGACAAACGCCATCACTCCAAGCGTCCCCCCCTTCCTTCTTCTTCCCCCAGCTTTATATGCTGAGCATGATGTCATATGGTGTGGGATATCCCTTTGGTCAGCTGGGGTCAGCTGTCCTGGCTGTGTCCCCTCCCAGCTTCTTGTGCACCCCCAGCCTACTCACTAGTGAGGTGGGGTGAGAAGCAAAAAAGGCCTTGACTCTGTAAGCACTGCTCAGCAGTAACAAAAACTTCCTTGTATTCTCAACACTGTTTCCAGCACAAATCTAAAACATAGCCCCATACTTGCATATGTCTGCCATAGTGTTCAGAATATTCTCAATTGATGTCTTGAGATGACAGTTAGGTTATCAGGACACTATAAAAGGCAAGCAGAAACTGGGCCTAGCAAGCTGTTTCAGTTTTGTTTTTTTTTTTTTTTAATGGCATTTCTATTTAATTGTGGGCCAATTAACTACTCAGTTTCCTTTTGGATAAAAAAATCTTCTGAATTTAATAGAGGGTTGTTTAATGCTTCCTAATGTTGTATATCTGACTGAGCTTTTCATTACCCAGAGAAACAAACATGCTGGTCAGGTCACCAGGGAGTAGTGGTGATGTTTGCTGTCTTCCTTTGCATGGGAGGTGGGGGGGGATGAAGCTGTAGCTCTTAAGTTTTCTAATGATTCCTGTAAGATGGTCTGGGAAATGCTATGTAACCACTCAGCTGTGTTCTGCACAAGTCACCAACCACATTATTCATCATGGGATCTAATTTCATGCTGTTTGGTTTAATTTTTCCTTTTTGGTTGCCAAATTTTGAATATATATCCAGTCTTATGTGCCTTATACAAGTCACATCTTCATTTAAAAGACATACTTACTCAACTGTAGAGATGCCTGTAGTGTGAAGTTTTGGACAGTTGGCAGAACTGTAATAAATCTTAACTGTTAAAGTTACAGTAATTAATATATATGCTAAGTACTGCAACAGGAATATTCAGTTCTCACCCTGCCTCTGTTAATGTGTATCAGTATGCAAACCACACATATTTTCATATGTCATTCTGTTTCTGAAACCAGACATGGTTCTGTTTCTCAAAATGTGAAGTGGGAATAATATTAATAGGTGCAGAATAAGTGGCTGATATTTAATAAAGAGGTGTGGAAGTACAAGGTTCCACTAAATATTTCACATTTAAAAAGTCACATTAAAAGTATGTTTGTAAGTGGCAGAGTCAAGCAGTCAGTTATGGGACACTGAATTAAGGCTGTCTTTACATTCTGGAAATCAGACATACAATTTGTAGCCACCTGTGAAAAGAGCGATTAGAGTGAATTGCCTGCCATCCTATCAGAGTACTGAGTAGGATTCGTCTCACGTCTCTCCCTTTACAGTCGGTAGAGAGAAACAGGCACTTCTAGGGCACAACTTGCCTCACCTTAAGGTAGATATCTAAAATAGGTCAGAAGAATTGCCTTTTAAAGGACCCATTTTTCTCCAGTGAATATGAAAGGAGTTCAGATTGGCTTAGATGCAGACGCCTACAGATACAGACATCTAACGCCAGGGAAGGTGAATCCTACTCATGACACAGGCAGAGGTAACATTCAGTTCTCCAAGACAGCATATAGACCTTACACGAAGGACAGTACCTTTGGCCCATGTAGTTATCGTCCTTTTTCCCCTTCCCACTAGTCAATTCTCCCAATCCATGTGCAGCACCAGTAAATCAAGGAAGTCTCCTCCAAACCAAATCTCACTGCTTTTAAGAGCTTGTCCATATTGCGTACTACAGAAGACAGTGAATGTGGCATTATAGTATCTACTGACAAATGAACCAGAAGTAAAGCAGATCTCAATTCTAGCATATGCTGTCATTTGAGTCCTTCTTTCTGTAGTAATAGGTGTTTTTTATTGGAGTGTTTGTACACAATCTTAGGGAGACCATATTGATACCCATATGAACGATTAGGAGATATTGAATGTATGTTTACACGTACTTCACAGACCTCTGAACTTGTCATCTTTATAGCTCTCTATAAACTCCTTTTCAGACCTTATTGTCCATCCTTCCAATTAATTCCAGTCCAATTATCTCAGCTTTTTATTCCCCCTCTTGTCCATTCAGTTCAAGCTTTTTTGCTTTGTCCTATCTCGGCTTGCCCCATTATACTGGCTCCCCCTTATCCCCTTCCTTTTTCCTTCACTTTTTCCTGGCCTGGTCTCCTGTGAGGTCAAACTGATCAACCTAGATGATTTTCTTGGTCATAATAATCTACAAGTCTTTGAGCTTTTCTTGTCTCTCCAACCAGCCTCCAGGACTACTACAACTAATTTTGAGTCAATCTCTTTATCCAGGCAGACAGTTCTTCCACATATCATTTCCCTGGAGGTCTTTTTTCTGCTTCCAGTCTTCAATTCCAGATATGTCTCACTTTCTTTCTACCTCCCCCCTTTTCCTTCTGTATTTTTTTTTTAATAACCAGTGTATAGGATCATTAAGAACACAAAGACGAAAGCATTCCCACTCTTAGGTCAGCACAGTCCACAGAGACACAGACTTCAGCTGCAGGAAAATCCCCTCAGCTGGACACTGAAACATTAACAGAAAAGGCATTGTCTCTGGAATTCACACCTTCAAACCTCTGAGGTGCTCTTCCAAACATATGCAAACTAATTTTTCAAAATTTTTCAAGTCTGGGCAAGTATTATAGATACCACTCCAACAGAAGTCCAAAATTCAGAATGCTGTTCTGCAAAAAGTTCTGCAAGACTTCATATTCATGCTTTGAAAATTGGCAGCTATAAAATTTTAAAGATAAATATATACCCATAGCTTTTTCTTGGAAATAGTTGCATCATTTGAGTTGAAGCTTCCCTCCAAAAATCAGCCTGAGGCAAAAATGGAAAATTTTAGCCCCAGTGCTTGAAGTTTGGCATAATCAAGCAAGGGAAAGGAGGGGGAAAAAATAAAAAGAAAACAGGAGAGGTCAGGCATCTCAGTACTAAACAGTACCGCCACCCCCATCTGTAATTATCATGAAATATGCCAACCCGTAACTAGTAGCTGGCTTGGACCCATCTGCACTCTATCCCTAAGGATATAGTAACAACTGCTAACCCATAAACCATCATAAGACTAAAAGAATATTTAAAAGTAAATATGGGACCTTGTGTATGACTTAATTTCCAGAATCACTGAAACCACTTTGCTACTGGCTCATTTGAAGTGGCACTTCCCTGAAACAAAACCAGCTCTTCCATTTCAGTGGCAAAGGGAATCTGGGGGAGACAATGCATGGGGAAGGGAGTTGTGCTTTTTCGTTGTGCTTTTTGCTATCTGCTCCGGAGGCCTTGGTATGTTTCCAGGTGCAGCTACATAGTAGGACATGCAGTTAGGGGCATGAGTAGTGCTGATGAGGAAACACTGTCAGTGGCATCCTGCCCTTGGGGGCTGATGGATATCCAGTGAGTTAATGCTTCTTTCAAGCTTCATTAACTCCTGCAGGATCCCCTCAGCAGCTGGTGCTGTGCAACTGCAGGGAGCCTGTCAGCGGCAGCGCAGTTCCCAGAGGAAAATTCTCATATGTTATCCATGGAGATGTTTTTTTCCCTCATGTGGGATGGTCCTCACGCTTTCCGTGTCTATTGTGTTTTGGTTTTAGAAATAAGTTCCTCAAGAGGCAGTTGTGTTTGTTACTAATAAACTGTCTTTGCAATTGCAGGCCTATTTAGAGAACACTCCGTTTAGATTCAGATTCTCTTTGTTTATTTTGCAAAGTTACAAATTAGATACGTACCTCCTGATGCTCTCTCACATACACCAAACCTAAACTCGGGGTTATTTGGCATGTGGTGGAGGAGGTTATTTTTTCTTAAAAACATACCAACAGCTTGAAATAAGGATAACATCTTTTAAAAGCAGAGATGATGTAAAAATTGTCCCAGCACCCCACTCCCCATGTCTGTTTCTATGGTTTTACAGTCACCATTTCCTATATTAAAAAAAAAAAACACAAACCAAACCAAAAAAAACCCCCACCAAACACCCCCACACGAAGAAGAGGAATTGGCTGACTGCAGACAGTAAGCAGCATGGCTGACTATCCAATACAGACGGTAAACAAACTTAACAGGAGGAGGGATGATGATTCCCCGGTTCCTTCCCGCCTTGGTGGTAAAGCCTGGATTTGGCTCTATCCCTGCTCAGCTCGCGGGACAGAGGGGACCTCGCTTGCCAGGGCTCCAGCCTCTGCCCGGGCTGGGGCTGACCCAGGGCCTCAGCTGTTCCTCGCTGTTGACTCTGAAAGGCGGATTCACCTCATCCCCGCCGAGTGAGGCCCCCCCTTCTCTACAGCAAACCCCCTTCCATTCCTGCCTCTCGGTAACCCTGCCGTTATCTACCCTACGCTAAATGCCTGCTCCTTTCCGCCCCTCCTGCTTCTCCCGTTTGATTAGGCCCCGCTGAAGCAGGCAGGGGAAGCTTTCCTTCTGGAAAAAATAAGCTGCCTGGAGAAGGTTTTACCCGGGAGTCTCCGCAGCCCACGGGCGGCGGCGGCGCTCCCCCTGCGCTGCGCTCCCCCTGCGCTGCGCTGTCTGCCAGGCCGCAGCGCGGGTGCCGCAGCCGCCGGGCCGGTTGCTAGGCAACCTCCCCTCGGCGCCGCTCCGTGCCGGCGGGCCCCGCCGCCATTGCAGAGCCGCGTCCCTTCACAACCCAACACCTTTCCGTTCGCCTCCCCAGCCGGCTTTTCACTCGGTGTTGTCGTTTCGAGCGACATCGGGCTGCCTGTCTTCCCTTGTTGTAGTCCGGTGTGGCAACGGGAGGTGACGAGGCCCCGGGCAGAGGTTCGGCTGCCGCACCTGAGGCGTCCGGGGGCGGGCTGGGGAGGTGGCACCCCGGGTGAGCTCGGCACTGCGGCCTGCGCTCCGCCCTGCCTTCCCCCTCACTTTCCGCAACGCCCATGTTACCTGCTTGTTGGCTCTGCGAGGTTAAAAGGAGCAGGTTGAAGTGGTTTGGGGTTGAAGTGGAAGCTGGTTGCAGCAGTTTACTGAGGTGAGGAGGTCCTTGGCCCTCTGTCCTTGAATTGAGGGGAGTTTGGCCCAGCTTTGCTGTCAGAACCTGACCTGGGCTTATGTAAGCGATAACTGAAAAAGCACGGTTTTGTTCATAGGTTGTGTTTGCAACAGAAGTCAGTAAGAGGCTATAAAAGTGGAAATGCACAATATTTTCCACAATCGCTTGCCAGTAGGTTCAGAATCATGATTTATGTTGTTCATCCAAAATTGCTAGGTAGTTGTTAGGGGGATATTAAAATCTCCTAGCTACCTGGTGTCCTTTACCTAAAAGGATATAAATTATATATGATTGAACTCTCTGTAGCCATGCTGTAGTTAAGATCAATGGAGATTTCATTCTAAGCATCTTTACATAATGCCCATACAGGGAATGTTAAACTCAGGGTTCTGGTTTGTCAGGAAAGAAATCACAGCATGTTTTATTAACAGCATAAGTAGTCAGCACATTCTCCTGTTCAGGCATCTGGAAATATCTAGCTCATCCCATACATATGGCACTTCTGTTATCATTACATCTTTGAATTGTATAGTCACTCTCCCCACACAAGCACACTAAAAATGGATATATCTCTAGCCTGACACTTACTTATACAAGAATGTACTTGTGGGGATGCATTTCTCACAATGGATATCAGGGCAAAGAGTGATTTGATGAAATGCCCACCTCAGCTAGATGGCTGCAAGGCCCTAATCACTCAACCAGCTTCATTAGGGATTTGGTGAATGCTCTTCTCACATTACTTTGTCTCTCACATTGCTGTTTGCTTTGGAGACAGTCAGTATATTTCTTTTTGTAAAGGGAAACTTGAACTGTTGTTTTGAATCTTTCTCAGGTGTGAATTGCCCTTTGTTTGTTACTGTGGTCACAGAGCACTGGAGGAGCTCACCTGAGTCTGGCCGAAAGCTTATTTCACTGTATACAAAAAAAAGTTAAGAATGGTATTTTCATCAAGTGAAAAAAACAAATTGTCTGTTGCTAGAATAAGGGCCTCTTACCTGGAAAAACAATAGCTTTTTTGTTCATTCACTGACATTTGATTGAAAATCAGCAATTGTTCAGACACCATTTCTGATAAAAGAGGAAAATGGAGTATGTAAGTATAACCAAATGCAAGTCATTGCTGGTTATTGGCTAACAGTAAGTAAAGATAATGATCAACTGATTTTTACCAATGTATTTTTCATACTTCCTCGGAGTACATCTTGCCATAGGCCCTATGGGCAGTACCCTGAAATAAGTTTTAAAGAGGGTGAGAAAACTGATTTGAAAGAACCGCCAAACTTTCCCAGTAGAGGTCTTTGTACACCTATCTTCATATTAGATGATCCTTGCCTCACGTTTTGCATAAATTGCTGTCCTGATGTCATGATATCCATGTTGAAAGGCAGAGGGTGATCCTGGTCACCTCCTGATCTTGGAAGAGCAGTCCTGAAGCTGCTGTAACAGAATGCTAGCCCAATTTGATCCCTAGATTTGCTAGTGTTTGGGCATTTTAATAAACATTTGCTTTTTTATCCTACCTATACTGGGTTCTACACCAGGTACAGGATCTGTGCTAATATTTGTTGACTGTACAATTGTTAGAGCTCTGTTCAGCTCCAGCATTCAAGCACTGAAGATCGATTTATTCATACTCTGGCACCTTAAGCCCTATTGAGCTTTGTAGTTAGGAGAAGCACTGAAATTTGGAAGACACTGACACCTTTGCACTCTAAATGTGAGGTGACATATTAAGCCTCTTAACTTCTTTTCTGTAGTGTGATGGATCAGCTCTTTGATCTGGCTGAAATCTGGCCACTTATTTGTAGTTTTCAGCCAGACGAGTGAGCTCATCTGGCTAAAATGCAGAGGTGCAGAAGTGCTCAAGCCAGCACAGTGGGAAATGACCAGGGTAAGAGTGGGTGGAGAATGGAGCTGTCCCTTCTGACAGCACCATCTCATATTGGCTTAAGATTTTCAGAAACTGCATTTTCAAAGGTGACTTGCTAGTTATACATCCATTTAAAATGTTGGACAATGTGTAGGAAGCTGTATTTTTATATAGCTCTTCTAAGAGCCGTTTGGAAAAAATTGTTGTATAGAAACACCTACTGTTCAAATCTCACAGTTCAGCGCATAGATACTGTATGAAGAGACCTCTGTCAGAGCTCTGACTACTGAACATACAATGCAGCATAGTATGAAGCACACAAACCTCAAGCACAGGAAAATTGATTTTTATTTGCTGTCTACTAATTTCAGCAGTGGAGTGGTGAGACCATAAACCTTAGCAGAGGTACTACACCAGATGTAAACCTTCCACCTTCAGACAGGGCAATCACATGTTATACAGTCTTTCATGCAGTGCCATGGGGTGCTGACACATCCAGAAGGGCTATAGCCCTTTGAGACAGAACAGGTTTTTTTCCAGCGTCTATTTTACCCATGTGTAGGAATAGCAGTGATGCGAGGTGCGAGTAAGAGAATGGACTATGAAATGGCTCTTTTAAACTTGATTGTTTTAATTTCTTTCTGTCAGGCTAGGGGAAAAGGAAAATACTGGAAGGAGAGAGAGGTGAGTAAAGAGAAGTTGGGAGCAGATCTCTCCTATTCCACACCAATGCTTCCTTAGGCACTCTCATCTCTTTCTCTGTAAAGAAGTCCTTGGGACTTTCCTGCATGTGATGTCATTTTTTTCTATGCTGCACCCCACTGACTCTTCAAGAACTTTCTCAGCCAACAGTGACTGAAATCAAACCCCCTTTCTTTTCTGCATCTCTGTATATAAACAATAAGGTCTTGCTCCCTTGAGGCCTGGGGAGAAACACAACAGATGGAGCAGCACAAAAGAATGAGAAACCTACACTTATTAAGACCCTAGAACAGTGATGGCCTGTTACAAGTTTCTTGATTCTCATCCTGATCAGTTTTGCTACAAATCTCACACTCATCACTGATCTTTCTTTTTACAAGGCCTAGCCTTCCTTAAAGCCCTTGGATGATTGTGGTGTATCTACTCTGTTAATTCTCTATTTTCACTGGCAAAAGGTTTTCCTAACAAATCCCTCTTGCTGCAGTTTAACCCCACAACCTCTTTGCCTATATGCCAGATAAAAAGAAAACAAATTCCTCCTCTTCCTTGGAGGAGCTTTCTAGACATATAAAGACTGTCATCGTGTCTTCCATCAATCTTTTCAAAGTCAAATTAAGACAGAAAGAACGCAAATTAATCCCACAATTCCTTTTCTCATAAGTTATGTGTTTATTGCTGTGGTCTGAATTCTTTCCAGGTGGCCCCCATATTTTTTTAAATGTAGTACCCAAGTTGGACATATTGCTCCAAATAGAAGAGTAGAAGATCATTTCACAAGTTTGTAAATCCTAAGTGCTTGCTTTTTTTTTTTTTTTTTTAAGACTGACAGTTTTCACTCATGCTTGGTTTGTGATGCAGTAAGTACTCTAGATCTTTTCCTGCAGAGTGGAGTTTTGTTCCTCATCCTGTAATTTTTCAGTTATTTATTCTTGCCTAAATATAAAACTTAGGACTTGTGTCTCTTGAATTGCATCATTTTTTGAGACCATTTTGTTATTTGTCAGGACATTTTAAATTCTGATACTGTCCTCCTGTTTACCTGTAGCCCTTCCAGTTTCATGTCATCTGCAAAGCTAGCAAGCATGTTTTTCAGTCATCTAGACCACCATGAATAATTTAGTAGTATAGTTAGTGTTTTAAGTAGCATCGGGGCAAGAGATGACAGGAATTTCTTTAGATTCAGTGTATTTGATTAAATGTATACTATTTACAAGAAGAAAAAGCTCCCTTTTCCCTCTTCTACCCCCTTTGCTCTTGAAATGCAAAAAAATACTATTTCATTTTAGAGCATAAAATTCAGATTATTTTTAAGATTAAAGTTCTTAGAGTAGTATTAACATATTTTGCACACTACAGCAAATACCACAGTAGCCTACACTTTGGTCAAAGTTGCTCGTCACCATTATAATTTTGGGACAGATTTTATTTAAAATTCAATTAATTCTTTCAGCAAAGAAAGTGGAAATATGCCAATGTAATTTGCTCCTATCACAAAGTTGGGAGGCATTGTCAAAGAAGGAGCAAGCTATTATACCGAAAGGACTAGATGAGCTTGATGACTGGTGTTACCGGAATGAGATGAAATTCAGAACTATAAATGAAAAGTCATGCACTTAGGGACAATTCTAATATAGTACCGGAACACACAGCTGGAGAGTAAAAGGATCATAGAACCACAGAATGACGGCAAGTTGCCACTTGTGCATTTTAATGCTCCGCTTTAACACTGAACAAAGACAGTTAATTTTTACAGATTTCTGAGGAGAAGCTGGTAATCTGTTTTCCTTCTGATTTTATTAATCAGAATCGCCTGTAGATGAAGGGCTCCTAGACAGCCAGGAAAAGACTCAGAAGTTTCTCTCAGCTCTGTCCTGTCAAAAATCATTCACCCTCATGCAGAGTTTCTTTACATATGACACTGAACGCTTCTTCAGCTCTACCCTTTATATGGGCCATGAGTGTTTCGCCAAATGATTAAAAGACAAAGTCCACTTCAAGCTTTCAGATGTACCATAGCAGTGGGAAGGTGGATACCACTGATGATAAAATTATTCATAAAATGTACCTATGGCTGTAGGTAGGAAGCTAGACAGCAGTCAGAAGTTGCATATTACCAGAATTATTATTATTCCATGTTTATATTTTAGTTAAATTTTGACCATGTTTGAACAATAGTTTTTAAATGTAGGGTATGTTGGATTGGTTTTTGATTGATATTTACTATTTTATTTGATCATTTTCCCTTCCTATCTCTACTAATTTTATCTGTTACATTTACTATAGCTATGTAATTATTTTAATGTATTTTAAGGATTGTTACTAGCTTCTCTAGAGGTACTACTGTGGTCTCCTCTTTAGAAGTATATATATTTCTCTTTTAGACTGCAAAGATCATATTGCATTTCCTGCCTATTCTCTCTAAAATACTTGTTTTTTCACTTTACAGCCTACAGACTGTAGACCCAAGCATCTAAGGCAATGGGATACAACGTCCCACAGGCTATTTCCTTTTTGTCTTTACTTTTCACTGTCCTTCCTAACACTATGCATGTAGATTGTATAGCACTGGTGGAAATCAAATAGAGATCTTAGGTAATTTCAGACCCACACGATAAGAAACAAATAATCAGACACTTTAACTTAATATACCATTAACGGCAGAATGAAGCTCCTTTTCCATATTGTGTGAATTAGCCCAGCTTTTCAGGTACTTGGTTTATTGTAACTTTAATAAGCAGCCATAAACATGTATGTACATACCCACACATATAAATAATCAAAACACTTTGGTAGTTAGAAACTCCTTCACCCCTTCTGTGAATCTGTGGTGTCTCATAATCATCTTATTTTGAGACTGCAGAGCAGCTCCAAGTAAACCACAGTCCTAATTAGAGCCAGCCAGAAGTATTCATCCAAAGCTTTTTAACAACAACAAAAAATGGTTACATGGAATTGTTTGGAAAATTTCTATTGATTTCATTGAATCATTTGTGAGATTAGAAAAGGCTATCAAATAAAAGACTTTTCTAAAGAGGCTTTTAACATTATTTTAAAATATTGTGTAATGTTTAAATGATTCAAAACCAAATCAATACTTCTGATGTGGTTAAATTATATTTCTCATTCGACACATTTTTATTAGTTGCTGAAATTTTCAAAAACACTATTTTGATCCAGTCAAACTGTTCATTCTCTCACCATAATTACCAAAGAACCAAATTATCAATATTTGTCCCTCTCTTCATTGTTCTTTTTTCAAAGCCACGGTGGCGTTTCTTCAGCTACTGTATTCTTTCCTTCTCCAACCTTTCTCAGTTTAGAGTGGCCCTTTGCTTTTTATTACTTTCCACAGCTTCTTTAGTCCTCTTCACAGCTGAAGGAAAGGAGATGGGAGAGGGACAGAAGTAAATTACTGTCTGAAGGTCTGAATCTATAGATATATGAACGTGTTGCTTGAGAAGTTTGAAAGAGATTTGGGTACGTGTAAGAGTAGGAGGGAGGGGCAGAAGGTTGATGGTGGGGGAAGAGAGAGGCTAAACAAGTGATATTAGTGCAGTGGGAGAAAAAGTATGAAAATCAGTAAGCACAGAAAATACAGAGAAAACAGGAGAGTGAAAAGAAGTAGGATGGCATTTCGGTGGAGTGATGCCCAAAGATGATGTCTTATTGATTTGCCACATGGGAGGGGCTTACAGTGCTCCTGATGATCTAGTCTTTCTCCCTGCTACAGTGGGTGATTTCTGTACAGGAATTTACCACTGCAATGAACACTCAAAACTGCCATCCTTCCCTCTCATTGCTGGCTTTCCTGGAGTTAGAAAGAATACACATCAAATATATTGTATAAATTTATGTTAGAAAACTGATACAAGCTATAGTTTAAAATAATCCAGACTGCCGATAATCCAGTCTCAGCAACTGCTTTTGTTGTACACTGTCTGTGCAACCTCCATTTTTCTATTTCTTTTACTTTGCTATCCCTCCTACTTTCTTTCTGTGTCACCTTCACAGTTTTAACAGCTATGGTCTCATCAGCAGTAGGTGCTATATATTCCAAAGAATTTTTGAGAATCCTGAGACCTGGCTGGTTATATAAAATCGTGTATTTTAGTCCCAGAGTCTCAGTTTAAGCGAGTGTTAGAGCATGCAAAAATTCTTTACCGTTTCTGACAAGAATTTATGGATGTATATCAGTACCATCTAGTGGCAATAAGAGTTATAGCACTTAGTAGGCTCGCACAGGAAATGCCAGCTTTGACTTCGATAACCAGGATCCTTCAGCAGGAAGTTAGGTGTGGTCTGTAGAAGGAGCATTTAAAAAAAAAAAAAAAAAAAAAAAAAAAAAAAAAAAAGAAAAAAAAAAGAAAAAGGAAAAGGCATGATGGCATTTTAGCTGCAGTCTTCCTTGGTGCTATTCCAAACCCACATAAGTGCAAGATTCTTCACTGGTAATGAATTTTTAATTCTTTCCTGCAGTATTAAAACAAGATTATGCCTTTTTTTTCTGTAATTGACAATGAAATCTAACAGGATTCTGCAGCAGGACCACTTTCAGTTTCCTAATTAACCCTTCTGCTGCTACTAGTCAGTTCAGCTTCCAGCAGCAGTTTGCTACAGACCGTCCATGACAGAATGCACCAGGTGCATTTGCCTGCAATGGAAGAGCATGCTCACAGGGAGACCTGCAGGAGTTGGGATGTGTGTGGATGTCTGTGTAGGTGTAAATGGCTGTGTGCATATGGTTGAAAAGAGGAGAAAACATTGTGCTGCAGTTTATTTAGCAGGCTTCAAAAATATGAATTTGTTGTACCTGTTCTGGAGTATGTATATTTAGCGAGACGGTAAAATAGTATCATGCTGATTGTATTCTATTGGATCATTTTAATTTGATAATTATTTCTTGGGTATATTGGCTCACTCAGAAGTTGTTACTTTTTTATTGCATTTGCTATGTTTTTAATGTGCTTACTCGGGAGAAGGACTCTTGAGAAAAATTCTTGAAGGCTACACCAGAGATCCTGTTTATGATTTCAGATCAAAGTAATTGCATGGGGAATATTTTCCACATGTTCTTTTTAACTGAACTGTCTGGAGACATTAAGAAGAGATGGTTCGGCTCTTGTTAGTGAAAACTGTGGAAAATATATACAATTGATATGGTATCAGATGTAAAAGATCTAAGCGCAGTATGTAATGATTAAAGATCATTTTTGTTTAATTCAGCAATTCTTCCAGTGCACAGTGTGTTGCCAGGCAGGGGATCTGAATACAGGTGCTTATGCCTGAATCTTGTTTCCTGAGGTGGCCGCTCTGCAAAGGCAGCATATTTGTACCCGAAGAGTGCTTTCAACTGATCCCGCTGGCCTTACATGGCAGTAGTGGGTTCATTTCTGGTCCTTCTAGCTAGAGGGAGGGTTGGTCCAAGGTGCAGCTTTCAGGATAATAAGGTGAATTGTCTGGAGTCTCACTCCTCAACACCGAACCAGAAACACATCAGAACTGTTGATTCCTCACACTGAATGTGGAGGAAAATATCTCCTACTTTATTCACTGGAATGGGTAGCATTACCCTTGATAAAAGCAAGAAGATGTTATTATATTGTATATGACTTTTTTTTATACAGTCTATAGAATTGTCAATCTATCATCACAAGCACTAAGTGAATTTTAAACTAAATGTTTTAGAATTGATACCTTCAAGACAACTCTAAGAGGCCAGCTGCAAAGGAAAATGGTTTGTCTTGAAATAAAAGCAAATGAAAAAAAATCCATTTCACAGCAGCCTCCTCTTGGATGATAATTACTGAATTTAACAAGATGTCCCACAGAAAATTCTATGAAGTTATATTCCTCTACATTGTTTGTAGCTATTTGTGTTGCTCTAAATTTTTTCTGTGTTTTTTATATTTTTAGCACTTTTTTTATGAGAGAGGCTAAACAGTAATTAAGAGGTGCAGGATGAAAAGATGGCACAATCAGTGCTGGTACCACCAGGACCTGACAGCTTCCGCTATTTCACAAGAGAATCACTTGCAGCTATTGAACAGCGTATCAATGAAGAAAAAGCTAAAAAATCCAAACAAGAACGCAAAGATGATGATGATGAAGATGGCCCAAAGCCCAATAGTGACTTGGAGGCAGGAAAGACGCTGCCGTTTATTTATGGCGACATACCTCCAGGAATGGTATCTGAGCCCTTGGAAGACCTGGACCCATATTATATCAATAAAAAAGTGAGTGTGTTGTATACTTCTATCAGACTTTAAGAAGATTAAAATACAAGGAACCCTCTCACAGACATGGTATTTCCAGTATTTTGGGCCCAGTCTTTACATATAATACATTCCCCCAGCAGCTGATTTAATTGGCAGAAATCTCAATTGTACGAATGGAAATTAGTAATGGAGGTTTGTGGGACCTGGTCTGTAGGTAGAGATGCATTTAGGTTTATTCTGATATACCTGGCATTTTACTAAAATTTGTAACTTTCAGTGTTTTACACACAGGAGAATTGGAAGAAGTAGCACAGGGACTATCTTTAGAATTATTATTTTATTAATTGCTGTATTATAGATGTGAAAGGAGCAGATCTTCACTATGAAACCCATCTCAAAGGTAGCTAGACACCTTCTAACTAGTTTTCTTCACTGTCACGTGGAAAGCCTAGGTTGCATTCTCTTGTTGCTGGGAAGGATAGGGAAGTATGTAAAGGTAATTTCTCAGGATATGCCAAAGATCTTCCTCTTCCATTTTGTACTCTATAGAGGCATCATATATCCGACTTAGTCTGGGTGAAAAATTTTTCATATCCAGATTTATATTGTTCTGTGATTGTTATGAAAGAGGAGGTGTTTAAAAGAGGGAAATAAATAAAGAGGAGGTAGGAATTCCTCTTGGAGTGTCGACAGAATGTTACATAATTTTTAAAATATTTTATAGAGATGTTAATTTTTTTTTTTTTTAAATAAAACCACATATTTTCTTTTTGTTTAAAGTAACAACAAGTTGTGGCCAAGCACAAAAGTGCTGAACTTTAGACTTTTGACCAGATGGGCTTGGGTTTCCTCCAGAATTCCAGTCCCTCAGATTTTGGCATCATATGTATTGCACCATCATTATTCTACCAGCAAAGAAGACATTACCAATTTTTTTTATTTTTGTGTCTTCATAATTTTTTTCTTGTGCTTTCTTTTCTTTCCTGTGGAAATTAGCTAGTGAATGAAAACAAGGGAATTTAAAAAAAAAATGAAAGCAAAAAAACTACTTCAAAGAAAAAGGAAGAAAACCCCCAATAATTGTTAGGAGTCAAACTTGAACTAAGTAAAAAAATACAAATGAAGATATTTCCTGCAAGAATTAGGGTATGCCTCATCACTAATATGTTGAAACAATAACAATATAGGCATACCATGATAAACTAAACAGAACAGCTTTAAAAAAATCAGCTGTACCTTAAATGTTCATTGCAGAATTTCTAAAACTCAATTCATGCTATGGAGAATCATGAGTTAAATTTGAAAACAAGGTTTTCAATTAAATATCGTGTTCTGCTCCCTTTGCTCAAGTGATCTACCCTGTTGAAGTCTGGAAGTGTCGTGGTTTAGCCCCACTCGGCAACTAAGCACCACGCAGCCGCTCGCTCACCCTCCCCCTCCCCGGTGGGATGGGGGAGAGAATCGGAAGGGCAAGAGTAAGAAAACCCACGGGTTGAGATAAGAACAGTTTAATAATTGAAATAAAATAATAATAATAGTAATAATAATAATAATGATAATAATAATAATAATAATTGTAATGAAAAGGAGAACGAGAGAGACAAACAAAACCCAGGGAAAAGAAAACAAGTGATGCAACCGCTCACCACCCGCCGACCGACACCCAGCCAGTCCCCGAGCAGCGATCGCTGCCCCCGGCTAACTCCCCTCGGTTTATATACTGAGCATGACATCATATGGTATGGAATAGCCCTTTGGTCGATTTGGATCAACTATCTTGGGCTGTGCCCCCTCCCAACTTCTTGTGCACCTGGCAGAGCATGGGAAGCTGAAAAAGAAAGTCCTTGACTAGTCTAAGCATTACTTAGCAACAACTAAAACATCAGTGTGTTATCAGCATTCTTCTCATGCTAAATCCAAAACACAGCACTATGCCAGCTACTAGGAAGAAAAGTAACTCTAACTCAGCTGAAACCAGGACAGGAAGTAAAGCAAATTGAATTTGGGTCAAAGTGCTGATCCATTTCCTTCCTTCTTTCCCAGTTCCGCAGTAGTAAATATCTAAATTCAGTGCTGGAAATCCTGAAGTTAGCACACGTATTAATCATGCTTTGGAAACTAGAAAAGTAATTCTGCAATTAACTGTGGACATAATGTAAAATCCTGCTGAATTGCTTGTTCCTGATTGAGAAATGCATAGGAGTTGTCTTGATCTTTTCCAAAAGCATAGTAGTTTCTAGTGGGAGATGTAAGACTCCAAACTATATGTGCGTTGCAATCATAATTTCTCCTATTATTTTTCTTGGTGTTCTTTGCATATCTTTGAACAGCCTTTAGGTCAGGCTCCATTTTAATTTTTTAATATCTCTTGATGAGTCAGCATCACACAAATGATGTTTCATCAGGGGTTTTGTCAGAGTAAAGGGAACAGAAAACATTTGAAAAACTCTAATTTGAGGGCAGGTTTTCCTGAACTCCAAGAAGAATAGTAATAGAGTTGAAAAGCAATGGTAGCAAAGATAGTACATTACAGACCAATCCTTCCTTCTCTACAGTAAAGGATCAACATATGGCTTGAGAATCAATGGGTATCTGGGAATGCAAATATGTTCAGTTTGGAAGAGCTGGAATTTATCATTTCAGGCAGGGAGAGGCATTGTGTTTTCAGGATTTCAGCTGCTGTATTTGGCACACCTGCTCAGAAAGTAGAGCATAATCTTTACAAATGCTGCCCTCTGATTCCAGCTGAGGCAGATCATGGCTACTGGCAGTGCGCCAGGTTTGCATGGCTTATGTTCCCTTTGGGCTTTTTAGGGCTGCCACAATGCTAGCTAGATCCACTTACGTTCAATGAGTATGAACTTTCACCCATGTGTAGACAGAAGAGATGACAGAAATAGATAGGAATTTCCCCAAATGCATGGAAATCTAAATAATTAAAAAACTTACTGCATGTTAAATAAAGGCTTTATTATTCTTTATTTCTCAGGTTTTAAGAAAACTATTACATTTATAAATGCTTTTTTTAATGTTGGCAGTATGCATGAGTTATTGCTGAAACTGTGGAGACGCAGTGAAAATACATGGATTATTGAATTCTGTATTAGGTAAAAGTAAAGCATGACATAGGAAAAATGGAATTTCAGGTATGCAACTCCCACAAGAAATAGCTGAAAAGAGAAGCAATATGTTATTCTTTTCTTAGAGTACAGCAAAAACTATCCAGTACATTAGTGTTATGTTGAAAAGCTAGTTATTGAACACTCTCGATTTCTTTATTTTCATGAAGATCACTGTTGAAATTTAGATCACTTTGTAGCACTAGTGTCATAGTACTTTGATGTGATAATTAATGCTGGTTATTTGATTCAGCGAATGTTGAAGTTTTAATGGCTCTCATTATTTTTTTTATGTACCTTAGTGTATATATTATAAGGTACAAAAAAGTATACTAATTATTCAAATATTACATACATTTGTACCTTATATACCTGTCTTTGTTTTCTAGCTAGCAATATCAGGGTTACTTATGATGTCTAAATAAACTTATTCAAATGTTTTCATGCAATTATATTTATAGTAATTTGTCTGGACTCTACTATGTGTGAACTAGACAAGAGGATTATGATTCTGGGGGAGGTGTAAACGGAAGAAGAGTTTGACCATATATGATTAATGATGAAATGAAAATGGTTCTGGGTTTGAACTTGTAACTTGGTTGTCACTTGGTATCTTTTAAATGCTATTTTTCATTCTGTGTTTCTTTTTCCAGACCTTTATAGTATTGAATAAAGGGAAGGCAATATTCCGATTCAGTGCCACCTCTGCCCTGTACATGTTAACTCCTTTCAATCCTCTTAGAAAAATAGCTATTAAGATTTTGGTACATTCATATCCTTTTCAAGTGGTTAGTCTAGAACTGTAGTGAATGAGATGTTACTTAGTATTTAAATCATTCTCTGGCACGTGTCCCAGGATCAATATGATCTGTAGTGCTTTGTCCCTCTTCTCTCTACTATTTCTGTCTTCTGTTCTCCTTATTCCCTTTTTACATTTGTGTTCATTGCTGGATATTAATATAGTAATATCAGAAGCCAGACAACCAGTCATTGTCCTTCACAGTTTCTTCCTGTGTCTTTTTTCTTCCCCCACCTATTTTTTCCCTTCCCTCTTATTTTTCCTATAATCATCACATATTTTTTCATCTTTTCCCCTCCTCCACATTTTTCATAAACTGCAGATATATTGTGCAAAATACTTTCAGTTCTTCTCTGACACTTTGTGTTAAAAATCAGATCTTTGATCCCAGGTTTGTGCTTGCATGAATATTTAGTGAAAATACAGTTTCATTATTCCTTTTCATTTTCTGATTCAGATCGAAATTGCAGAAGGATAGGTTGATAAAACACCTTAGGTTTCTTGTTTTATTATACACTCTCAGTCCTATATGTATCTTACATGCCTATTTTAGTTCTTTGTCATTTTTGCATTATGCACTCATAATCCTGTAGAAGTTTTAATTTCTGTCTTCAAGTACGTCGTGAGATTTCCACATTGCAGATAGAGATTTGCAAAGCTAAATGATCATAATGACTTACCTAGTATTTTGCCTTTTTCAGTGTTTTGCTAGCTGACTATAGTAGGCATCCCACTGGTCTGATCCCAAATGCTGATAACAAGCAATGAGGGCATTGACTTCAGCAAGTCTGCTTACTTAAAGGACGAATAAGAATGTTTGCACACTTACATTTTACAAGAGTCTAACAAAAGCACACTGAAAGCAGTTTTGTGTAGCATTACATATAGGGATGCTAAGATCATGTACAATAAATTTTGAAAGGATATTTTTAAATCTTGGTGTAATGGAAGTCTGATGATTACAATGGTTGTTATGTGTTGGATGTTACTATCAATGGCTAGCCTACAAATGACTTCAGAATCAATCATGACACTACACAGCCTGTTTTGTATTTGCTTGCTACACAGGTGTCACTACAAATAATTATTTGACAATTATCTGACACTCCTTAGCACATTATAGAGCATTATTCAATTACATGGAAAAATGGAAGATCACGGGATTGAGATGGTGGTGAAGAGGTAGAGTCACCAAAGTCAGAATGTTAAAAAACATTTACAACTGTGGGAAGGTATATTCTAGTTATTTCTCTACTGATGAAAGAACAGTGAGAATTTGCAACTCTGAGAGGACAATTTATCAAAAAGGATTTTGAAAGTCTATGTAAAATAGAGACTTGTGAAACACTCTTAAAACACATTATTTTTTTAATGGTTTTTAAAATACCTTTCTTTTTCTTCTGCTCTGTTCATATATGAATTATAGAGTGAGAAGCTAGATTCTGAGTAAAGGATTTGAAATCTATTTACTGAGCAGAAAACCCAAAGAATTGTTGAGTGTAATGCCACAGTTGTTTGACAGTTCAGAAGGCAGAGGTATTTACTGTCACTTTAATTTTTTTTTTCATTAATGTAGATATGCAAAGAAAATTTCGTGAGGGGAACCTCACAGTAGTTCCCACCCTATTATACTCGGATTTCTATTTAGGAGCACCGTGTGAACCTGCATTTTAGTTAGACAAGCTAAAGCTCTTCTCAAAACCGAGCTGTGTCCTCTTTCTAGTTGTAGGTGATGGTGCCATCATGTGGACATTTTGTGCATCATCTGTGTGGTTTTCATTTTGGTGTTCCTATTTTCATTTCTAAGAAGAATGTCATCAGTCCTGACAGTGAAAGGTTGTAGATCCAGAGCAGTTCTGTTAAAATCAATGAAGCTATTTATGACTTGGACCTGTTCTGGAATTCTTTTCAGATTTCTTTCTTTGAGCGTATAATGTGCCTTCCCCTCCACCGACATTTATATTACAAAAGTCATATATAAAGCAAACAGTAATAAAATAATTTTCTCCCTAAAATTTCCCTATGCTGTCTCCTACTATATGATAACTAGATTTCAATGTATGTATTATAATGATAAGCAAAAATGTTGATACATGCCAAATTTTATGGTGAAACATAAAAGAAGAAAAGTGAAGAAAATTTATTTTTCACTTTTGTATGCATGAAGTAGATCAGATTTGTCTAGATCATCCAAAACAAATGCTTTTTGTGTTATTCCACTAAATTAGAAGCTACTACTCCAAACTTTCGCATTTTTATTCAAAAGAAAAAAATCATCTAATGTCTTAAAATTAAGGGTTGGGGTTTTTTTTATATCTTTCAGATTTTCTAATTTTTAGTATGTTGTTATTCTCTTTTAGCTATGAAGCAGTGACTATGGAAGCTTTAACATATTCAGGGCTTTTCCCTGAGTGTTAACAGAGCAGTGGAGGGATAAATAGCTCCTGATAGTGGAACTCTGCCAAAGCAGCATTTTATTTGATGCTCTTTTTATGAGATTTTCTGGTTTACATTCCTTAACTCTTAACCTACATTATTCAGCATGCTTATCATGTGCACTATTTTGACCAACTGTGTATTTATGACCATGAGTAACCCTCCAGACTGGACAAAGAACGTAGAGTAAGTTAAATGGATTTTCTTTGAATAATATTCAGTAATCTGATATAAACTGCTGTAAATTATTTTATATTAGGATGGCATCCACTGGCAGCAGCTACCTTGTTGGCATATCCTTTCAACAGCTATTCTGGTGCTAGTTTCTTCTGTGTAATATTAAATACATGTATTTTACAACACTTCCTTCATTACAGGTTGTTCAGTGTCCATCCTCTGGACTACTAGATGGGGAATGTAAGAAGAGAAGCTAGTCTTATGACCATGCAAAAAAGTTGATTATAAATATTTTCCACTGCATTCTATGTTATGTCTGTGCAAAAATGTTGGGAAATACACTCTTCCATCTCTATTGCAATAACCGTTATAGGTACAGGGATCGTCAAATGGATGGCTATGTTCACCGTAGTGCAGCTTTCCTTTACCAAAGACAATGTGACAACAGAAACTTTGTACGAAAAACAAGCTATTAAAAAGTGTTTTAAGTGGTTGGCTATTCTTCCCATAGGAAGAGGAAAGGTCCAATATGATGTCAACTACTTGATGACAATATACAATTGGTGCATATTTTGTGATAGTTCCAAGGCTGTAGACCACGGTGTGAAACATTGCTCTTCATGGTGCTTCATTTTTGCAATAGCATTTTATGCTTCTGCTTCTTCTTCATTCCTAACTGCTTTGGATGATACTTACCTGTTTAATCCTCAGTAATCAAAAGTCAAATCATAGGGCTATTGAAGTCAGTGGAGGCATTCTCATTTTGAGTTCAATATGAATGTATATGTATTCAGGACATCTAGCATATAGTAAATATTTATGAATAAAGATAGCTAGCTTGAATATTTCTTCATGTCATTATATTGTGCCATTTAGATACAAAACAGAAGTCCTCATCTGTTCAGTAAAGTTGTGCAGGAAAGGAATTTTTGGTTTAGTAACTGAACTGAAAAAATTCACATTGGAAAAGTGGGTTTAGGTTGGCTCAAATCTGAAAACCTTTCAAGCCTTTTAAGCAGTTTAATTTGAATTCCTTTCCATTAAAGATATAAATGAAACTAAATTTCAAGATGACATCATTTGGCGATAGAAAACTGAAATGACTCAGAATGCCAGAATTAAAAATATTTACTTTTTACATTTCAACCACAATTTTTAGTCAAAATGAATAGTTGAATTTTATTGGCATTTGTAAATATTTTTGGTTGTTCTTGCACAGGATTTTGCATCTGAAAACACTCGTTTCATTCCAGTACCATGCCTGCCTTGCTGAAGGTGAAGTACTAGATGCACCTACTCTGTAACAAAGTCAATGAGGACTGATGAGGGTTGGCACATTGCCAGCTCATGGTACTAAGCAACATTTCAGCATAAAAATAACATCGAAGAGAGAAATTTTTACTCTGGAAGCAACCTCTGAAATCCTAACATAATCCATCCGTGTTTTTGGTTATAACATGGATTCAGATTGGACATAAACATGCACCAATCATGTAACCGGGAATTTTGCAACTGTCTCGTTGGTATAGATTATAGAATTTGAACTTAAGCTATGGGTTGTCATTTAGTCTTTTAATCATAATTTGATTCCTCCTTCTTCCTTATGGTATAAATTCTGCAAATGTTTAAAGTTGGTTGTAACTTCCATTAAATTCTTATGCCACTTAAAGAAAAGAAGATGAGAGTAAAGCAGCTAGAGAGCATAATGTGTAACGATAACATGTATGTGTTTCTATAAACTCTGTCTTGCATATTTTCCTCAGATACACATTCACTGGAATTTATACCTTTGAATCACTTATTAAAATTCTTGCAAGGGGCTTCTGTTTAGAAGATTTTACATTTCTTCGAGACCCATGGAATTGGCTAGATTTCACTGTCATTACATTTGCGTAAGTCTTCTACTTTTTTTTTTTACATCTTTCTGATAGCATGAAATTAGTGACTAAAAATTCCC
>VYZW01062149.1:2786-16891 GCA_013401315.1 Balaeniceps rex
GTACAGTGTTATCAATTAAAAAGAAATAAAATCAATTACCAGAGCATTATTTCACCTGGCTTCCCTTTTGTACAAAACCTTTCAGTAAGAACACCACAAGAACTGCCACACTGGATGAAAACTAAGGTCTTTTATACCAGATTAGGCTCCTGGCTTTGGCAAAACAGGAGCCCAGCACGACATGCACAGCCTCTGGGAGAGAGTGGAAGGAAAACAGCTGCTTAAGTATCAGCCTTCCTGCACTCAGGATCTCCACTTCCACCGTTGGGGGCTCAGAGAGCCCCTGAGCCTGACATTGCATCTAGGCTGTCTTGTCTGAAAGCCACTACCAACATTCACAGTCTGTGATTTTGTCCAGTCTTCTTTTGACTCCACCTGACATGCAAGACACTCTGCAGCAGACTCCCACAATTTCAATTATATGTTACGTGGAGAAGCACTTTATTTTCTGTTGTGTTTTTGACTGTTGCTGATACTTTAAGAGACTTTTATGGGAGGTTTCCTTGGCTGTAACTGATGATAGATGAGACCACTGCATATGTGTAGAGTCAGTGTTTCCATATGTACATTGCTCTGCACTTGCCAACACTTAATTTTATGTAACCCCATCACTGAGTATGATGAGACTTTCCTGTGATTCTTCATATGCTCCTTCAGATTTGCTTACCCTGAGTGATGCTAAGTCACCTGCAAACATTGTCCCTTCAGTAGTTACTCTTTTTCAGATCATCTCTAAACAGGCTGAACAGCAGTGGTCCCAGGACAGGGTCTTGGTTGACCTTGGTCATAATGTCCTTTTGTGGTGAGAACAGACCATGTATTCCTACTCTCTGTTTTCTATCCTTCACATAGTTTTTAAACCACAAGTGCCCCTTATCTTCTATGCCATGACAGCTACATTTCTTTAATAACCTTTGAGGTTTTCAAATATTGTCAAACAGGTTTTGCAAAAACAGGTGGACAAAGTGCAACATCCTTATTCTCCTGCATGTTTGACTTCAGAAATGGTAATAGATTTCTAAGGCTTAACATTTTCCTACAGAAGCTGGGTAAACTCTTGACATAAAATTGATCCCCTTATCTATTAATTCTATTGTTTATTGTATTTTTACAAATTTGCCATGGCAGAAGTCAGATTCACTAGTTTGTAGCTTCCCAGGTCACTCTCAGGGCTCATGTTGAAATTTGGTATTTTTTTAACTGGCCTTGTAATTTTTTTGGTTCTAAGGCTATTATGGATGCATTAGGTCATAGATCATAATTGGTAGCTTAGTCATTTCACAGCCTGGGTCTTTGGAACTCTTGCTTGAATAATTCATGGTGATTTCTATAGCTCACAATAAATTTGTTCCAAAATGCTTTCTTTTAGCTGTAGAACTGAAGAATTTCCTCAAACTTACTCCCTGTAAAAACTGGCTGTGGTACAAGAACTACAATGCTTATCTCTGTAGCAAGAAAGCTCATAGGCTTTCTGTTCTTAATACATAGACGCTAGTTGATAGGCAAAGTTTAAGCCGATCAAAGAGCAGATGGGAATCTGTCTCAAGGGTGGCATGGATACTTGTTCCTCTATATTTTGCACAAATTTAATGAATTATTTTCATATTTTGTATTTTTGAAAGACTGACTTCTGGTCACCATCAGTGTGAAACATCTCTGGATAACAGCCCAGTGTGGCAGCTTATGATGGCAGGGCTTTGAAAAGTACTGGCATAAAAAAACTTTTTGAAAAGGGCTATGCACTATATCATGACCTCTCTCCAACAGACAGAAGTAGCAGTCATAAGAACTAGACAATGCTTTAAGACTTCCTCCATACCACTTAAGCATTTTGAACTTACTGGTTTCTTTTGGTAGGCAATAATGACGTGAATGCTGGAATGTGTTTTGCAGTTGAGAACTCAGAAGCAATTTGAACGTGTGCAGTTTTATGTTCATGTTAAGGGCAAAGATATAAAACTTGCAAACAGTCTTTTAAAAGTCAGAATTACCACTTTTGGAACATTTGGTGAGGACATGGGGAAGTCCTTCACTGTAATAGACCTCCTGAAATCATCATATTTCAACTTTAAGTTCAGAATATTATCCCAAGAAGTTTGCTTCTATTTGTTTTCTAGTGGCTGAGTTTGATTAACAGTTGCAAGATTTTTCTGAAACTGTAAGGGCTTATACTGTCAGGAGTCATATATCACCATCCTACAGGTCCTAACTTGCCAGTTACTGTCTTCCAGCCAGTGCCATCTGCCTAAATCTCAGGTCTATCGTCTTGGTATTACAATGACCAGAAATCAGCTGGTACTGTCTGGGGCTTAATCCATGTCTTACAAAATCTGTCCAGCAGATTAGGTAGGCAAGACACAGCATGTTCCATTAAATGAGAGAGAAAGCTAAGAGACAATGTGGACTTCTAACATGGAAAATTTCCGCAGCAGGTGTTGGCTGCCTTGTGCATCATCATGTTGTCGTAATACGAGTGGGAGCTAGAACAATGAATATAGAGATAGAAAATTTGCCTTAGGTTGGCCCTACCGTATTGTACAATTCCTCTAGCCGGGAGATGGTGAGAAAACGATGCATGCTTACTCCATTTTCTATGAGTAATTTCACAAAATCCACTCTGTCCAACACCAGTGCATCCAGCATTGCTTGCTCAAGGGAGCCCACCTGCAAAGCAAGCGATTAATTCAGGCCATTCCTGGGCACTGCAAGCTGTATCCAGTTGCTCTGGTCACCCTGGCACAAGCAGGGAATCCTGACAAAATCCTGAGAGTTGCTCTGCTAAGTTTAAAATGAGATAATCACAGCTTTAGTCTATATTGGTTTCTCTGATTCAGGGCAGCATTTCAAAAATGAGTGTCAGAGTGTTAAGATTAACATACTCTAGGAAATCCAGATTAGTACTAAGGAACTGGAACCCAGGAAACTGATGACCACACCTCCACACTATTCATCACCTCATTATTATTTCTCTCTTTCCTGACAAACATTTTATTTATATTGGGTATATTTGTTATGTGCACAGACACTCACTTCTGTCTTTACTAGCTTTTTCCTCTGTTAGTGGTGTGGAAACTCAGGGAAACTTTGACACCTGGGAAGCAGAAGTAGCTTCACAATTAACATTTCTCTGAAGGGTGAAATGCAAGAGGTCTTCTTATGCAAAACCTCTTCTTTTCTACCTCTTGCAGGTTCGACGGAGTTAGAAGGATGAGAAATTATCTCATACTTCCAGCTTTTAGCTTGAAAAATGATTGCAGCTTGCAGCATTTATGCAATTTCTTGCTATGATGTGGTGATGGAGCAATAACAATAAGGACAGTTTAGTACCATTAATATCCCTCCTATGTTTTGATGCATACTTATGCCCAGTATTGAAGACAAGATAAATAGTCTTGTTCATTCCATAACTGAAAAGGCAAGGATTTTTGAAACTAGCTTTAAGGGGCAGCAAGCTCCTTAAACTTAAAGCAAGGACATTTAAACAGAAGCTCTTCTTTTTGTTATAATTTTTCCATGGGGAGTTGTAAATGCTCATGTAATGATAGCATATGAAATTTTTTGACGGTGACAAAACAAGCATCACAGTAATGAATATTGTGATCCAATTAAACTTTCTGAACGAAGATATAGTGGGCTTTAAGGAGCTACAGGTAGAGACAGAGTCCTGTTTTTTTCTGGGTGACTTCTACCACTGTAAAAACTGCAGCACAAGTTGGGAACTGACTACTCCTCCTCTGCCCCACAGAGCATTCAATAACCCCTCTATTTACAGCCCTCCCACTCCTGCAGAGGAGCTCTGCCCACGGTGCCCACCCAGGGGAATGCTGCTAGCTGGGGAGCCTGTCCCCACAGCTGGCAGCTGGAGCATAGGATGGGGCAGACATGAAGCAGGCAGATTGGTGCAGAGCAGCGCTGGGCATGAAATTAACACCAGCTCAGGTCTGGAGCCACAGCACTTCGGTGGTAACATTGCTGATCAGCTCTCGTGGTCCACTTGATGACCTCCAACGTTTGCGCAGCACATTTTTGATGTCCGGCCATCATCAAATTCAGTATTGGTATATAAAAGCATATTGCTTGAAGGGCCAAAAGAAGTTTTGCCTTTCCTTTAATTTATATGCTAACATTGTAACATGGCTGTAAAACGGTATTTGTTTTTCTCAGCTTGCAGAATCATTATTGCTTGATAGTGTAAATGTGTTGCTTCCCATTTCCTTAAAGGTGTGGCCTCTCAGTGTTAAGGGATCGCTAGATGTCACCATTTCCTCGAACAAGTGAACGTATGTAACCGTGCCTGCCTTCAGTCGCTGTGAATGGGAATTTTGTGTTTGGCTGGGAGCATGACTCAGTGTATTTTAAACTGTTAAAACCACTGCCGCCAACAGAATGGATTTAATGTTGCATAGGGTGTTAAGTGTTTTCAGTAGAAGATGCTGTATATATACTGTACCGGCCACTGTTGCCCGTAAATAAAGATCTGACTGCGGGCGATGTCTACTCTGTTCCAGGCTAATGCTAGGCTCAGCTGGTCGGGAGCAGATGCGTTAGCTCCTGTGTATACAGACAGGGGTGCAGGGAGGAGAGGAGGAGAAAAAAAGAAACAAGACATACTTTAGACTCAGTCAACAGACCACCATGGTAATTCCTCTTTGTCAAAAGTCTCATCGATGTCCATGTAATTTCTGCAACTGATCTCATATTGAAACAAAACCAAACTTTCCATTGTCCCTGTAATAAAATACTGGTTCCCAAATCTGAATCTATGGTTCTGAGATTGTCTCATAAACATTAATTATTTCCTCACATCCCCCTTGAAAAATACAATAGGTACACGTGATATCGGCAGATGCAACTTCGGTGGAGTGAACTGGTTTCCCTCCCCTGGGATGGGAAGGAAGAGCAGAAGCCAGGAGGGATACTGATACAGCTGCAAGAATACGCACGCACACACACATATGCACAGGAGCGCACACGTGCACACACACGTGCATCGAGCAATTACAAAGAGGTTCAACTCACACAGACCCCACTGATTTCAATAGTCATGTATTTTATGCACATCTTTTATGCATTCCCACCTGATAAGGAGGGGATCCTGTAACAAGCATAGGAATTTCTCCTCTGTCTATTTGTATTGAGGGGTCTTGGTGGGACAAATTTCCCTTTAAACATGCAATATTCATGTAAGAAAGCATGCTGTAAAGCTGGTGTCGAGGTATAATATATCCAAATTAAATAAAAAACTATGCAGATGATAAGACGTGTTTGGAGCTGTTTGTTTTTCTGGAAGGGAGGGTATGTTTTTCCCTGTAGTTTTAACAGACGCTGTGGGATGTTCCTGCCCTGCTGTGCTTTTTTAATATTTCACAAAGGATTTCATGGTTATTAGCTGATTTGTAATAATAAAACAGTGTCACAGGGAGAACTGGCCCAAATGAACTAATCAACCAAATAAATAAAGGGCCCTTGGACTTTTAACTACATAGCTGCTTGCAGTGATCAGGTGATTGTATAAAGGCTCATTTTTAAAGGCCTCATACCTCCTCTGTTTTCTTGTCTTTATTAATTCTTATACTGATATCATTGAGTGAGGACAAACAAGAGCTTTTCATTACTTCAAAGCATTTCTGTCCCCATTTCAGTACTATTCAAAATCACACAGTGTTCCAGCTGAAAGTGCACTCTGAAATTGGAGGCACAGAAAGCATAAAGCATAACACACTGGCCACTGAAATTCTCTGTGAAGGATCAGTTCAGGAGACCTTTAGGAAGCTTAGCCTACAGTTTAATTTCATAACTCTCAACTTTGCAGTCAGTTCACTGCCATGAAACTTTGCCAAATACTTGGCAATATGTACACCAATTATTTGGGAGATGGTGGACTGTAGATCACCCATATCACTTTCATTTTATTACAGAAACGAGGTCTCATGAAAAGGTAGGTGATGCAGGAGCAGAACAATAGAAAGAAATGAAGAAAAAAAGAAAAATCAGTGAAAACAGTAAAAGACCTTTCTGTGACTAAGAAGTAACAGGAACACCCTTTTGTGTAAGACACAGCTTCTCATTGCTATATATTACGACACAGACAAAAGCTCTCACAAGAGACCTCGTGGGGGATGCCAGTGACCTCTGAACCTTTCTGAGTTTCTTACACAAGCAACATGCAATATTCAAGAAGAGAAAATATTTACCTTTGGGAAGGGCAAAAATGTCTCTACAGCTTTATTTATAAAAACAGAAAAAAACTACCCACAGTGCATATGATAGTGTAAATTAAGTACAGAGAGCAAAAAATGTTCTCCCCCTTTATGAAGGTAACAACAGATCCTCTCAAAATGTCATTGAATCTCCTCCTTCCCATCCATGTGCCTGCAGGAGAAGCACGAGCTTTGACAGGTGCTCAGGCAAGCTGTCTGGTGAGCAGTGGAGGAGGCACATGGGGGAACTCCAAAACCCAGGGCCAGTGATGGCGATCCCGCGGCCTGCCACCATTTTGCACATGTGATGGGGGAGCTCCACCTCCTGATTTTCTAAACTGACTTCAGCCTACAGTCTGGGTAGCCAGGGGTGCAGCCCGGTTAGAAATAATTTTGGATCAAGAGTGGATCAGATGGACTTGGGGAAGGAAGTGGGCTACTTACACTGCCCCCACTTCAGCCCAAACTCAGGCCAAATCATAGAGGCTCCAGGTGAACATCTTCTGACCCCTAGCAGGGAGCCTTCCCCAGTTTGTGCTGAGTGACCTAGCATTCCTGGGCCTTTTTGTGCTTTAGGAAGGACCCAGCTGCTGGATGAACACAGGGCTTTCTGGTGCATCTGATCATGTGAAAGAGCAATTGGCATGGGGCATGAGGTGGTGGCTGCATCTCCAGAAAGGCCCCCAAGTCCAGCAGCTCCTCAGAATTGTTTTCTTTGAGCATGATAATTGCTCCAAATACTGAGCAGAGGGGAAAGCAAGCCCTGGTCCAGCCTGTCCTTCCCACGTCCCTCCATGGTGTTTAATGCTGCCAGCAGTGGACAAGTTTTCCTGTGGGTGCATGTGCAATCCCAGAGATGATGCTCTTCTCAGTGCTTGTTACCGTAACGGTTCATTTCATTGCTTTGCAGTGCTGCAGACATTTGGCAGTTGAAGGAAATGTATGGTTTCTCAAGGGTTTTTTGTACTTGAGGTCCAAACAAGTCCATCAGCTAGGGTAGACTGGGCAGTACAGGTCTTCATGCTGGGCCTCTGATGGACATGGCGGGATGGCTGCTCTCAGAGTGAGGTTTGTTGCTGGAAAGGCCTTGCACCCTTCTCTTTTTTCCTGTCTTCCCTATGTGGTTTTCAGGTGAATGTGGATTACACTGGCATTACATAAGAGGAAAAGGAAAATAAAAGCTATAAAAGTTTGTACAGAGCAGCATATGGCCTGCAGATGACGTTTAATCAATTTTATTCCAGGATGGACTGATGACTTTTGACTCAAATGAAAAAGAAAGTACTCAGGCTATTTCAGGTGGAACTCTATCCAGTATTAAGAATTAAAAATAATTCCACTAATACAAGAAAAACTCCCTAGAACAAATGTGAGGTGGGCTTTCTTAAGATACTGTCTCCTTTCAATCATTTCCTTGACTGCATTTGATGCCACAGAGCATGGATTTGAGACAGTAAGAAGAATCCAAAAAGTGACCTCTCTGAAGACTCATCTCGCTCATGAGCATCACTGCGACGTACCCAAATCAAAGCCAAAGGATATTTGGGAAATCAAAAAATAAGGTAGAGTTAATAACCTACTGCTCTCATCAACTCAATACAGGGATCACACTGGAACCACTTCTTAGGCCCTACTGTCAGGGGTGAGAAATTAGCATTTCCTCTCTGTACCTTTCTGTTTCATCCTGTCTCATGGAAAGATTTGCTGCTTAGTTGTGTTGTATTATTTTAATTACCGTAGTATACTTACTACTTTAAATAGTGTTTTAGGCAATATGACTAATGTCTATGTAATATTTAATCAGTATCCTGGTGTCTGGCTGAGCATAAGATATGTTCCTCAAAAGAATGTTTTAAGACAATATGACTAATGTCTGCAGTGGGACTCTTCCTTCTGTTCCTGTGCTCCTGAAGAAAAGTTGCATTTGGGATGCAATTCATTGATTTGGCAGTATTTTATTTCAGTATAGATATTGCTGGATATAGATAGACAATGCAAGGACGGTGCAAAGTTGTATGAACAAGAAGGAGAGCTGGGACAGCTGTTAGTTCCTGCAGGTGTTAACTTTATGCTCTTAGGTGGCCATCTAGGAGTGCTTGGATATCTTGCAAAGACTCTTCTGGTAAAAGGTCAGGTGGTCTATCCAATATCTTGAACCAAAAATGCAACACTCCTTGATGATAAAGCCTGGGACCATAAACTGGACTCTACATCCTAGGTGAGCCAGGGTACACGTCAGACAATGAGTGTTGTGCCCTTGCAGGATCCCAGATTACCAAAGAGATGGACTACAGGCTTTTATATACTGGCTAAAATTTGCTGTGATGAGTGTAAACCTCTAAAGGATTCTCCTGGGATAGTCTAACATGCTTAGTGCTCAGGAATCTGGAAAGGCGAAATGACACAAAACTGATCTATCTAGACAGAAATGGTTGTTGAAGACTCATTTCCACAGTGCTTCTAAGCATGTCAGAGTCCTCGTTGAATCATCATTTAAAGAAAAGAATTAAATTAGGGAAAACAGCAATCCAAATTAACTTTCTGCTCTGCATCTCAGCAGGTCTTACGTTGTCTTCTGTTTCAGCAGCTTTTTGGTGAAAAGGCTGTGTTTCCACTGCATTTGCTACAAGCATCTTCCTGGCATTTAGCAAATCAATTGACAATAACAAAGCTGATAGCAACAAGTGATAAGGGCACTAACCAGATATCTGGCCTAACTCTGACATCCTTCTGTGTCAGTGATTTCATGGTTGGCAGACCATCACACTGTCTTCCAGGACCATCTGATACTACATGATGGCTGTTCAGTGAGCATGAATCATGACTTATTCACAGGCTGGAAAGTATGCAGAGACATCAGATCTGCATTAGCTTAACATGGCTTATGTCAGAGGGTTACATGGCAGTAATATCACAATATGCGTATACCACACAGCACCTCTTTCCCAAGGCTAACAATTGCACTGCGAAGGCTTCTGGAGCACCAGCTGAAACATGGCTCATGCTGCTAGTATGCTCCAGACATTGCAACAGCTTTGTGAACTAGGATCTTTGATGCCACTTCAAAACAATTATATTTTAGAACATCTCCATATGCTGTCTTTAACTCCCCTGTCATATGCCTTCTGCTCAATTAACAGCTGCAAAAGGACAAAATCCATTACTGTTCGAGTTCCAACTGTTCAAGTTAGGAGAGCACAAACAGTTAAACTGTATCAATAAATGTACTTGCCACAAATTCATGCAATTGGAAACGTACTTCCCACATTTGCATGTCTCTCGAAATTAAAAAAAAATAGGAATTCACAAGCCATATGCTGTTGTGACATCCATGCAATGTAAATTGATAACCAGTTTGGATGCCATTCCCTAGTTTATTTGAGATCGCTTCCAAGAAAGATAGATCTGCTGACATGATTAAGCAAGTGACTCATGAAAACAAACAAGGAAATAATCTCTCGTATTCAGCGCAGGCTTTGGGGCTTGTGGAATATCCCATCCAGGAGAGCTCCTCCATTGGCAGTGTGCCTGATGTGGGTTTAAAAAGAGACTAGCTCATCGCAAATTTTACACAGCAAGCAGGAAACGATACTTCATGTTTTCCAGTCTTTGTCCTCCTCCTACTCCCTGAACACATCACTCACACCAGGGTGGGATTGGTAAGTAGCTGGTATGCACCTTGAATACTGGCTAGCAAGAACTGCAAAATCCTCATCAGTGAGACTGAGAAAAAGTATCCAATAATCACTCACCAGTCTCATATTTTACTCTGTCTCCTTTTCACACAGTGCTGAAGAGGTGAAAGAGATTAATCCCTGAATCTAAACTTATGAATTTCAAGATAATTCAGACCCAGTCTTCAAATCTGCTTATCAGTAAATCAATACATAAGTGATTCAGCACTGCCACCTTAGATTTCTTGATCTGATTAAAAACCCAACTATCCATCAGCCTGATGGGGTATATTTACAGAAAGGCAGTATTTCTTTCAGGGTGGGCCAGAACCTCTGTACAAAGACACGGTGTGAATAAGGACAACTGACTTGCCTGAGACAAGAGATCTCATCTTTGCACACATTGATTAAAAATTATACAGACTTTCATTCCCCGTGATCAGAAAGCTCAGATTACCAAGAAGCATCTGATAAATCTAATCTTCATTGAGTACCTTCATAATCAGAAAGTGCTGAGGAGCAGGGAAGATGAGGTGTAAGTTTTAGTTCCTCTGACTCTTGAGCAAGACACAAATGCTGCTGCCAGCAGCAAATTACCAAATCAAGATTGTCAGGCAAGCATGAAAGGAGTTGTCAAAATTACTTACACAGATCCAGGCACCTTCTGAGCTAACAGAAGTTCACTAAGATGTCTTGCACTGTTATTATTAAGAGGGAAGGTATTTTTATTTTACTAAGGAGACAAGAGGACCAGTTAGGCACTTGTAAAATGGATATTCCAGATCAGAGAGAACTACTCATACACCCACACTGCAACCATAGTACAGTTGCTCATGTAAATACTGCAGAAGAACTTTTCAAACCGAAAACAATCCCTCCCAGGCCTATGACTTATTTTCTTCAGCTACCAGGAGGCAGCTTTCACGGTGGTAAAAGACTCCAGGGATCTATGTTGGGATTCAGACCATGAAAATATACTTAGAAAAAGTGGAATCACAACTTTAAGACAATCTGTATCTTACTAATAGAAATCAAGAGCAGTAGTTTCAGTGATTGTCTTAAGAACAAATGAGAAGAGAATACACTTTACACTGAGTATAATGAAGGATCCAGTTATGTTTAAGATAAAAATGAAATCTGCAATTAAAATATTTCCTAAGGATAGAAAAGAGGAATTTGGTGATGTATGCAATTCTTGTTCCTTGCTTGGAATTAATTTCTTTTTCCTTTCTTCACCTTGATTCATATTGTTTCTCTGTGAAGATGTCTAAAATACCTTGAGATTTAACTATGCAGATGGCTAAAACTTGTTACCTCAGGGTAGCAGTAAAATAGTCATGTTACCTGCAGGACAAACAACTGGTATCTTGATTGAAATGAGCAAAAGAAGTGGAGAAAGCAATACTACAGAAGCCTAAAGAAACAAAAGCTACTGGAGAAAAATAATTCCAGCTCGTTTTCTCGGCTGGTAGCTATCATCTTGCAATCATACTTTTGAAATGGCCAGTGCTTGTTTACTCCTCCTGTTCAGGCTTTTGTTTTAAACATTTGAAGTAACAATTTTGAAATGGGACTAATAATTGTGCAAAAGGTAAAATACTATTTTGCTTGGTTAGGTAAAAATTACTCAGGCTGTCTCCCTTTTTTCTTCATACAGCTTTTGTAAGCCTGCCCAGGAGGAAACTGAGAAGAAAACTGAGCCCTGGAACAAGCAAGTGTAATTCCTATTACCTTTTGAATACCCAGTAAATCTATTAAGTTTTTTGTTATGACTCAAATTCAGTTCTGCCACGTGGCACTGTGCACCCTCTTATTCAGGTGTGGGGGTGGCAATAGCATCACAACAACTGCTAAAGAGCCTTGTGAGGCATAACTTTCCCCCGTCACTTTTGGAAGTCCATTCCCTAATGTTTCTCAGATCTCTTTAAAACTGTTTGGTATGTCTTGTTCTGTTTTTAAAATCAGTATGACCTGTACTACATAGTACGAAACAGTCTGGACAGCAACAGACCATGGTGATTGATACATGCAATTTGTGAAAATCCCATTTGGGGAAATACTATATAAATGGAGGGCTAGAACCTCCCAGCTTGCTTAGGTGAGTAATCCTTCATCAGGTAAGTACATGTGCTTCAGAGCCTTTAAAATCTCACCTGTTTCTGTACTTGCAAGCAGATATCAAATTACCTGATAATATCATATTTTGAAGGGAGCCAAGCTAAATGGTGTGTCTGCAAGACCAGGGTTTATAATAAACTGTAGCAACAGCAGATTTATTGTAAGACAATCTTTTAAGAGCATAAGTGTAACATGTAATGGCTTAGAAAGATTTAGCGACCTGCGAAGTTTAAAACCCCTACCACCCCAATAGCTGAGTTCTTAGCTCTACCAGTGGAGTCTGGAAGGAATCCCACACAGTTCCCAGACTTGCCTAGGATGACTACAGATAACATTGTACTTTGACAATAGTGCCAGTTTTATCTGAAGCGAGATAACCTCCTTCTGGATGTTCTGCTAGCCACCAGTGCAATCATCTAAGTCCAAGAAGTTCTTTGGCTATCTTCTTGTGAGTACTAATCTTCTCAAATAACCGGTGGGGGTCACCACTGCTGTTTCTTGTGATGCATTAGCGATTGTGGGTGGAGAACAAAAATTCAGAAAGGAAAAACAGTAGCTATTTAAACATTAAAGAAACAGCTGGATTTGTATAAAGCAGTTAGAGCAAAAAGTATACTTCAATTTCACGGTATAAATTTACTACCTCGATTCTGTAGATATTGTCAATAAATGCAGGTTTCAGCACAGCAGACACACAGAGTTAATCCATTTGGATTGATACAGACTTACTGTGGAGTGAAACTCCATTACCTTTTAGTAATGCTGTCAGGATAGCTAAATCAATATCCTGGTGTCCTTCTGATCCCATGCGAAATACTGTGATCTGAAATGTTAAAAGACGATAACGTTACTGAAACCAGGGTAATTTTTTAAAAAAGAAGTTAAATCAGGGCAGCGTCATTTGGATCTCAAAACGTCCTGATGGCTACAAGATGATCTTACTTTATACATTTTATGAGAAGCTTATTAGATAGGATTAACACCCAGTATTTTTTGTGAGATAAAATTCGCTAAAGATAGAAATTGTATTAATGAGCATATGGAAGAAAAGTCTGCTTACAGGGTGAAACTAGAGACGAAGGAATGTTCTTGTATTACAGTAACATCAGATTTAGTGTTCCCAATACATTACTAGGAGGAATTAGGTATCTTATAGGTTGTGGACCTAATTTATGGCACACAGCACTGAATAAGTATTTTTGACTGAAATTAGCAACCGGTTCAACCTCATGATTTTATATAGCGGAAGGTTAGATAAATAATCTAAGAATTAGGCGTCTAACAGGTCCAGAAACAACTTTAGTGATGTGTGGTCAGTGACCTATTAGTATAAGAGATAAGCTTTGAGGCAGTGAGGGGAGATACAGAATTCATAAAGGATAAGAATAAATATAGCGGGTCTGTTCTTTCAAGTCAGTTTCACTCTTGGTTAAGACTGCACTGAAACATATAGAAGTGTAAATCCCCTCGCTCCTTTTGTTGCCATGGCAATAGCTGCTCTTGGGCCTCTGCTTCTTGTGAAGCAACTGAGACTGCAGCTTTTTATTAGTGCCTTTCCTTTACTAGTGAAACCTATGTCATCATTTTGATCCAAATACCTGTTATCTGTTTTTCTTTTTCCTTTTGCCAGTATAGACCGCCTCAAATTTTTTTTCAATTTAGTGACACCTTTAATTAGGAATTATGTAAACACATTTTACACTCTTTTTCAGCAGCATATGTTGTCCCCACATTCTTTGATTCCTATGCATACAGTACCACTGAACTGCAGCAGCATCTGGCATAGAGGTCAGCAACCATCAGGGCACAAAGAACAGTGTACTGTGACGGGGCAAGGAGATATACAAAGTGGTCAAGGCTAAGACAACACTTTGGTGACAAGCTTCAGTTTGCCAGCTGAAATAGCCCTGCAGAGTGTATCCCAAGAAATCCAGTGTAGCCTTCCCGTAGCACCACTCAAGTCCTGTAGCACTTGACCCTAGAGCTCTAGGGGGTTCAAAGGGAGGTAAGAGACTTTGGCATCAGTGACAGTAGTACAGCACTTTAGAGACTGAAAAGGCAAACTGGATGAAGTAACAGGAAACTCGCTTAGCTCCATCAGTCAATTGATTTA